>CM068319.1:2157289-2189789 GCA_034766995.1 Acanthacorydalis orientalis | reverse complement strand
ATGAAAGACTCATTTGATGTAACCTGACAGATCAGTCTTTCTCTATAGTGTCACACTTTTCTCTGATTCACTTTTCTGTGAACAATGACATTTTTTTTAATTTATGTACAAAATATGTGTACGATTCTGTTCTCATGAATTTTTTGTTCGTACTACAACCGAACAGAGACAAAAATCGACATTTGAACATAAACAAGCAAATGAAAGCTATTCTATTATTTACTATGTTTTATGCTAAAATAAAAAAATCGTAGAATATGAACAGCCCTTGAGAATACTACCCATAGCAATAATTTTTGTATTTTTTATATAGTAAATCGTAAGCTTTGTAAATATAACTATTTAATATTGTACCTGTTCTATACTATTTTTTAACTTTTAAAAGAATGTATATTTTAATAATTTCAAGCTATTATAAAGGTCAAATTACCGTTTCGGTATAAGTTTTGTCAGTAACTTAAACGCATATAGGCTATTTAACAAATATTTATATATATTATGAAAATTAATAATATAGAAACAAACTATAAAACTAAATATTTTTTATTCGAAATTCCCGTTCTTGTTCCACACATAGAGGCGTACACGTTGTGGCTACTCATCTATCAATTTACGCATAGTTCCAGAAGAATCTTCTGTGATGTTGATATACAATGGAACATTTGAGAGACTCTAAATTGTGATGACGATTTTTGAAAATCATTTTTTTTCATATGTTAGTTATAAAACTTTTCTGATCTTATGTTCTCCTTGGTAGACTTATTCTTTTTTCGTCAGTACTCGGAGAAACTTTTTTCCGGACTATCAGCATCTAACTTGAATTCTTTATTTGGACTTCTATTGATTATTAACTTGTACTTGTTTGGTTAGGAAAAAAATAAAAAAATCTATTACTTATTTCGAAAAGTAATCATTTGTCAAGGTAAAGTCATGATTTTATCTGATGAAGTGATATGGTAATACAGAGGGCGGGAAAAACCACCCGGCTCTTAAACGTTGGTAAAAAAAGTATGGTACTTAATTTAAAAGTGCATGGAATACAGTTAATTTTTCATTAGTGTTGAATATGATATCGTTCATATGGTGGACTTCATTCGGGATACACATCTGTAGTCGATTTCTGAAGTTTCGCATAACTCGGCCGTCTTTTTCTGGTGTTATCGATGCAATTTCTTGCATTATAGCAGATTTCAATTCATTAATGGTTTTTGGCCGATGTTTGTGAACCTCAACTTTCAGATGGGCTCAAATAAAAAAAATACAAGGTGTCAGATCAGGTGAACGTGGAGCCTACTCAACATATAAGCGGTGGCATCATCCTGTTGAAACCACACAACCGGATTTTCAAGTTCGGTACGTTTCTGCTTCAAAAAGCTCCATAGCATCTCCATATACCGATGGAAAGTTACTGTAACCGTTTGGACTTCTCCAATCAAAAGTAAGGACCATTAACATCAAAATCTACAACGGCGCACCAAACAGTGACATGCTTCCTGTGCAGAAACCTTTTATGAAGCTAACGAGGATTGGTTTCTGCCCACCTACAAAAATTCTGCTTGTTAACGTAGCCAGACAAATGAAAGCGAGCCTCGTCACTCATGAGCAAAACAGCGTTTGCAAGATCATTTCGAAGGATATCTTCATAACAAGTAATTCGGTTCTTCCAGTCGCGTTACTTAAGTTTCTGAACAACTATCATTTTGTACACATCGAATTTAAGATCGACATTTAAAATGCTCCTGACATTTCTATCACACAATCCCAAAGCAGAAGTATGTTTACGGACTGAACGTTTGTGTGATTTTACAATGGACTGTCTCATAAAATTGACATTTTCTGGACAGAGCGTTCCGTGGTCTATCAAAGGGATTTCGTCTTAAAGCCGAAGCTGTGTTTCTGAAATTTGCAACCATACCGATATGGTCTTTTGTTCTGGAAGAGCAGCATTTCAACCGAGCATGAAGTAGATTCCAAAACCTCTCTGCACAGATTCGTTGTTTCTGATAATTGATTCAATAATGAACGTATGGTGCACCCCCGTCTACGCCACGATAGAAACTTTAAAATGTAAGACACATGCTATCGGAAAATCACATTACTCCCCATCGCACTTCACTAGCCACGAACTGACGGTTGAAAGAAATTCTAGGTTTTTTGCCTCCCTTGTACATAAATTTTAGAAAAACATATTATTTAAAAATCTTAAAAGTGTATTAGAGTCAACGGAAAATATATTGAAAAAGAAAAATAATGAATGATTTTTTTACCCTCCTATCACTTTATTCCGCGAATATTTAACCTTTTTTTCTATATAATAATAAATAGCCAGAAAAACATTTAATACACTGTTTGCAATAAAAACGTTCATACTAGAGAATGTTTTATTTGTGAAATTTCATTTAAAGGAAAAGAATAATTCTACACGTAGAATATCTAATTTATTATATAAACCAGTTCGCAGAAACTAATGTGACAGTTATATCTTTTTCCTGTAATTATTTAATTTATGAATATTCTAACAGGAAAAATATACAAAATTTTAAATTCGTCACATGCATTTATTCAAATAATCTTAACACTGATATTGTTATAATAGCGAAACTTGTACAACTAGTAAATAAATACATGACATAGGTAAATAAATTGTAAAAATGTTTTCAAAGAATAAATAAACTTTCTTGAATTCCTTTTTATGACTTTTAAGAAACAGATGCAAACAATTCTGACAAGAGATTAGTGTGTAAAATGTTAAGGATTGAAAATAATTCATTTGGATGAAGAGAACATAATATATATATATATATATATATATATATATATATATATATATATATATATATCTATATATATACATATATATATATATATATATATATATACATATATATATATATATATATATATATATATATATATATATATGTATACATACACATATATATATATATATATATTCATATACATTTATATATATATATATATATATATATATATATATATATATCCAGTCCTTACCTACGGCAGGGAAACATGGATGCTTAACGCCAAAATAGTTCAAATACTCCAAACAACACAACGAAGTATGGAAAGATGCATGTTGGGAATAACAAGACGAGATAGAAAGAGAATAGAATGGATACGAAAACAAACAGGAGTCACAGATATAATAAGAAGAGTAAAGAGTCTGAAATGGAAATGGGCGGGATATCGCAAGAGGAGAAGACAACCGATGGACAAGAGAAATTATTGACTAGGAACCAAGGAATATGAAAAGACCGAGAAAGAGACCAATGAACAGATGGGATAAGGATATTAAAAAAATCTTGGAAATCTGTGGAAAAGAGAGGCACTGCATCGAACGAAATGGAAAATCATGGAAGAGGCCTTTATCCAGCAGTGGATTATATATATATATATATATATATATACATATATATATATATACATATACATATATATATATATATATATATATACATATTCATATATATATATATATATATATATATATACATATTCATATATATATATATATATATATACATATACATATTCATATATATATATATATATACATATTCATATATATATATATATAAATATATATATATATATATATATATGAATATGTGTATATATATATATGAATATATGTATATATATATATATGAATATATGTATATATATATATATGAATATGTGTATATATATATATGAATATGTATACATATATATATATATCTATATATATATATATATATATATATATATATATATATATATATATGTATATATATATACACATACATATGTATATATATATATATATATAGATGCTTACATATACATATGTATATATATATATATATAGATAGATACATATATATATATATATGTATATATATATATATATATATATATATATATATATAATCGTTAATATCTAACGCTTTTCTGGCGAATAAAACCTTGTATAAAAGAATGTATTTTTTTCTTAGCAGTCTTAATACACAAAACAATTCTCAGCTAAATTGATTTACAGAAATGAATTATTTTTTCGTTCCACAAACCACTCCAATTTTTTTCTGATCAAAGGTAATCAAGAAAAATACTCTGCGAATTACTTAGGTTTATGCTTTCTATTGAATCTGACTGTCCCGATAGTTTTTTTATGTGTAATTCTAGGTACAGTTTTGGTGAAGAATAGCAGTTGTCTAAGAAAATGATATAACCATATCCAAGTATTGATGTGCATAAATTCAGTACAAAGTTTCTGATACACTATTATTTGATTCTTCTATTACATATTGTCCTGTATGAATTTTAAATTTGAAGCAGTATACCGATTTAGATTCACTCAACTTATAACATTTAACTCCCAAACGTGCTCTTTTTGATGGAATAAATTGTTATAGGACAGGTGACCCTCATATTTCATTAGAGACTAATTATACTTAAATAATAGCGTCCAATGATAAATTTTGTTCAGGTGTGTAAATATGTTCAAATTTATCATTTAAGTAATGGATTATATTCGGGGGTTTGTATAAGCGATCACTTTTATCTGCCATTTTAATATTCGTAAAATGTAAATTGCAGTGCTTATGAATTTCAAACAATAAAATCAGTCAACGTACATAGCATGTCATTTTCAGTTTAGAAGTAGATAACCAGCGACGTATGTAGCATGTCATTACAGCTCAAGAGGTTAATACATATAATTTGGTTATAAAAAAGGACACAGTTGATTTTGTGTCATTTTTATGTTCGTTATTTACACTCTCTTAGCATGCAATCAAAAAACAATCGATAAATAGCATCAACTGATCTTTCACTAATAATTCCTAGCAACAATATTATTATAGGCATCTAGTTTCTGTTTATATATTTAGTTTATTATTTATCTGTTACATTCTTTTGTATCTAAACTCTGATTTATATTACAGAATGTGTCATACGTTCCCCAACTGACCATGTCTGCAGATGGAGCATTTAGTGAAAAATGAACGAGCTATTTGTAAGTACGTTTGGTTTATTTTATTTTCCGGAAACTTTTTAAATATCTATTTGTATATATATATATATATATATATATATATATATATACATATATGTGTGTGTGTGTTTATACAAATATTTTTTACACTCAAATATACTGATAAATAGGTTATTTAAAACCGGTTTAAACTAGATAAGAGACAATACCGTAATTAAAAGTTTAAATACTGGTCTAACCTAAAAGTGATATTATTTACATTCATATCCGAATCTTGTAACTTTTTATTGTTAATTGTCTGATGATAATTTCGAAAAAATAAATACTAGGAAGTCGATATAATGTAAGAAATTGACTTTCGCGAAATTTCATCTGAACAACGTACAATAATTAGATTAAGGTAATTAGGTTGAGTGTACATTTCAGATAATAGAAAAAATAAACACTTATAATTATAATCGTCGAAACGAGAGTGTTTGTCGACGATTGTTTGATTTGAGATGAAAATGAGTTTTTTGTAAATATCATTTCACACTCGTTAATATTTTTCATGTTAATTAAGTTGTTTTTAATATTATACAACGATTTTTCAAGTATGATGAAGAAAGTTACTTTTTAATGTAATTGATGTTGACTGATCGGTTACATCACTTCTATGCATCCTACATGGGCAGTATTTAATTCGACGATACAAATATTTATTCTTTTACGAAAGATGGAACAATGAGAAAGTTTCAAACTAATAACTGATGAAAGTTTATAACGTTCAAACGATATTTTTTTTAAGAAGCGATGAAAATGGTTGAATAGTATTCTTATTCTTAATTTATATTCATTATTTGTCACAAACTGAATATGTCTTTTTAATTTAAATTAATTGTAATATCTGAATAAAATGAAACATCTAAGTTATTTTTTTCAAATGTAAATCACATTTGATACTAAAAAGTCTTGATTACAAAACCAAATAAAGAATATTTTGAACAATTTTCAATGTTTACGAGAAGAAAATCAGATATTTATTAAACATTTTCTAAAATTAGAATTTACTTAATTCATTTTTTTTAACAATGAATATTGAATGAAAATGGATTGAATATGAAATTAACACGTTGAATGCCACGCTAATTTTATATAACTTGCCCGTGGCGCCAACATATTATGTTGAAATATTTATTAGAACAGATAAGTTAACACTAAAACTACCACACCAGTCAAAATGACTTGTTTTTATAATTTTATTTTAAAATTCCTACTTCATGTTATATTTTTTTCGGCGACGATGTCATGACTTTTGCAGCGATAACTATGGAAATAGTATAATGAATTTTATTTTTATTTTTTTTTTATTCGAAATCAAAATAGTTTTGTATCATGGCTACTTACACCAAATATCAGTCAAAATGACTAATACCTGTGAAAGTGTAAAAGTGTCCTGCAATCTGTTTACCGAATACGAATTATCCAGTTTACTCGTTTTATACAACTTCTCATACGTTCTTAGAATTTTTACTGCGTATCATTCAGTATGATGGTGAAAATTATCAGGAAAATTCCGGATCTATCATTATAGTAATGCAAAACTAATACATTCATTCTAAAATATATTTAGTCATCTATTTAGATCTGGAGACGTAGAATGTGTATTGAAGTTTTTCTTGAATGTTGCACTCATATTATATAATATAATAAATAATAAAAAAATAATTATATAAATTATAATAAACGGCACATTTTTTCAATTAGTTTGAGGTGAGAAAAACGAATATAAATATAAATTTTATGTAATCACTAGTTTTGTTTAATTTTTTATGCCCTGAAAATGGAAAAACGATTGGAAATCTCTGAATTATTGGAAAAACTGAACGATATACCAATGGAATGCTTTGATATCGAGGATGATGAACTCTATGACAGTGAAGATGAACCAGAAGAAATTGAAAATGAACTATGCGGTATTCACGATGAAATTTTTGATAGTGAGAACAGTGGTAATGAGCTTTTAGACGAAGAAAATGCTCAGGAGTCCTCAGAAAGTGATAGTGAATTTGAAAATATTTTCAATTTACGTAAAAGAAGATGTGCTCGAGTGCTTTTAAGTTCTGAATTTGAAAATGAAAGTATAACTATAAATAAATGAAAGTGTAACTTTTTCGATAACGAGAGCCACATTTAAATGTTTCATACATTTTTGAATGTTCGAGAGACAGAAAATATTATTTAAAATTGTATTATTTAGGTTGGTAGAAAAACAATTGCGGGTTATGACGTTCAAATTCATATATAAAACCGCAATTGTTTTCCTATAGACCTAATATTAATAATAAAAAAATACAACTATATAGTAGTTCTACTCATTAAAGCAGAATATGTTTAATCTCTATTTGTTGTAGACTTTTATCGAGTCTTCATTTTTACAGTTAAAAGTCGCCAAGACTGTGTTGAAAAGTATATTTTTAAAGATATTTTCCTCAAAAAGCTACACGGTAACTCATCCCAAATTTGGTTTTATTGAATTCAACATGTCTTGATTAACAAAATTGTTTAGTTTCACATCTTTTTGAAGAATTGTCCATAACCGTAGAGACACCTTAAACAGCAGTTTGAATAAATTATGCATATGAATGTTTGAAAACATAACATGAATTACCCGTTTATATATAAAATATTCTAATATTAGTACATACTATACTACTATAGATTATTAATATGAAAGTTTAGGGAATATGGCAATGAAACCCAATATTTTCTCGGGACCCGCACACAGTAGCTTTGGGAGCCGTAGTTTGGCCACCCTTGTTATAGAGAATCAACGGTGTTCATCAGTGAATGATTTTAAGAATGACTGAAAAAGAGAATCGATTAAAAATAAACTTATTATTTATTTTTCGAATTTATGCTACTGGATTTGTTGTCTTAAAAAGGTGTGCTTGTAATTAGTTAAAAGTCGCCTAGACCGTGTTAAAAGTTGTATTTTTAAAGACATTTTTCTCAAAAATTTACACGGTAACTCGTCCCGAATTTGATTTTATTGCATTCAACACATCCTAATTAACAAAATTGTTTAGTTTTATATCTTTTTGAACGATTGTCCATAACCGTAGAGCTTCTTTGAACAGCAGTTTGGACACAATGTATATGGATGTTTGAAAAAGAAAATGTGATATAAAATATTCTAATATTAGTACATTATACTACTGTAGACTATTGATATAAAAGTTTTGGAAAAACAGAAATGAATGGAAAACACCATATTGTCTCGGGAGCAGCATAGAGTAGTATTGGAAGCCGCAGTTGGCCCACCTTGTTATAGAGATTCAACATTACACATCAGTGAACGTCTTTAAGAATAGATTGAAGGAAAGAATCGATAAAAAATAAACTCATTACTTCTTTTTCGAATTTATGCTACTGGATTTATTGTCTTAAGCAGGTGTGTTTGTAATTAGTTAAAAATCGCCGAGACCGTATTAAAAGTTGTATTTTTAATGATATTTTTCTCAAAAATTTACACAATAACCGTTCTGAATTTGGCTTCATTGCATTCAGCAAGTCCTAATTAACAAAATTGTTTAGTTTTATATCTTTTTGAACGATTGTCATAATCGTAGAGCCACCTCGAACAGCAGTTTGGACACATAACGAATATGGATCTTTTAAAAGATAATGTGATATAAAATTTACTAATATTATCACATATTATACTATTATGGATTATTAATATAAAAGTTCAGGAAAAATAGCAATGAAAGAGAATATTATCTCAGGAGTCGCACAAAGTTGCTTTGGGAGCAGCCGCAGTTTTCCCAACTTGTTATAGACAATCAATAAAAATAATAATCAATATATATATACGAGGTCAGACAAGTAATGCGACAAAATTCAAAAATCGAGTATAATTAAAAATTAAGGTACATCGCTGCGATCCCCTTCAAAGTAGTCCCCTCCCGCATCTATACACTTATTCCAGCGAGTTTTCCAGTTTTCGTAACAATTCTGGAACACTTCTTGTGGGACCTCTCCGAGTACCCTCGTCACAGATTCTTGGTTATCTTCAACGGAGTCAAAATGTCGACCTTTGACGAATTTTTTCATATGGGGGAATAGGAAAAAGTCGCAGGGTGACATGTCCGGTGAATAGGGCGGTTGTGGTAACGTTGCGATGCCTTTAGACGCCAAAAACTGAGAGACAGTGAACGCACTGTGACAGGGAGCATTGTCGTGTTGCAGAACCCAAGTCTTCGCGATCTCTGGACGCACTCTGAGCACCCTTTTTCGTAATTTTTCGAGCACATTGCGGTAGAATACTTGATTTACGGTTTGTCCAGGTGGTACGAACTCTTTGTGAACCACCCCTTTGCTGTCGAAGAAGCAAATCAACATGGTTTTCACTTTGGACTTGCTCATTCTCGCCTTCTTTGGCCTTGGTGCTCCAGGGGACAGCCACTGTTGGCTTTGTCGTTTAGTTTCGGGGTCATATTGAAAGAACCAACTTTCATCACCAGTAATAACTCGATCGAGAAGAGTAGGATCACTTTCAACCTGCTCTGTTCTAATTTTTCTGTTCCATTTTCGTGACATGCACTACTCGCGCTTTGTTACAAAACACTAAACAGCTGGCGAAGAAATGATCGTACGAGGGTGGTCAAGATCTCAATCGAGAGAGTAGGGATCTGCTATTACGGTGGCGGAGTTACAGGTTCGCAGTGTTACCACAGGCCGAGAAAACAAATCGGTCGCATTACTTAATTGTCTGACCTCGTATATATATATATATATTTAATGTCCAACTTGCTTATAATGATATATTCAGTAAAATCTCATAACTGTTCATTATTTTATAATTTTTATTTATTCATTCATCAAAACTGCCCTCAATATTTATTTGTACAAACGGATATTACATTGCAACTGATTTACTGATCAAATAAGCATACAGTATTTTCGATGGAATCGATAAAAAATTAAATAATTATAAAGTTAATTTTTTAAGAAGCGCATTGGAAATAGATAGGGGAGTGGGGTGAATAATGTTTTGTGCTACTTGAAATAGAA
Organism: Acanthacorydalis orientalis; assembly: GCA_034766995.1. Lineage (NCBI taxonomy): Eukaryota > Metazoa > Arthropoda > Insecta > Megaloptera > Corydalidae > Acanthacorydalis > Acanthacorydalis orientalis. The sequence goes on along the minus strand of CM068319.1, from coordinate 2,179,738 downwards.
AATTTACTGATAGATGCTAACATAAAGAAGTGTTTTGTAAAATATTTTTTTTAAATGAAAAAATAATGAATATAAACAAGTGCAATACAAGTGCCTGTTAAGCTAGCTAAAGAGTGAGAATTGAAACGATTGGGCAAATATTTATGTTCGATGTACAAATAAATCTTAATTTATCAACAATATTTAGTAAAATCCTATAACTGTTCATTGTTTTATTTTTTTTTATTTATTCATTCATCAATACTGTCCTCAATATTTATTTGCACAAACGGATATTACATTGCAGCCGATTTAGTAATCAAATAAGCATACAGTATTTTCGAACTGAATCAGTTTATAAACAAATAACATCTTTGTTTCGTAACAGCAAACAATTAATGTCTTCCCGTAACGTAATTATTATATTTTCCTCATTGATTGCGACAAGATATACGTCGACATGGCACGTTTCTGCGATCGAACACGTTTGATACATACGCTATGTACGGCCATTACCTATGAATAGGTAACATCATCTGCAATCAAGGTCTAGGTTTTATCTCCAGCGATGCATTTAATTATGGACGGAACGTGCATTCCATTCTACTCAATGTATCTGTTATTAATCTATAATTACATTGGAATCCATGGAAGTGATTTACTCGATATCTCTATTCATGAATACATACAGCAATTGTGTGTAGAATTTGAAATCTGTGTCGATAATATTCTATATTTGTTTTCATTAACAGTCGTTTAAGAATCGATAAAGTTAGTGATTTTTTTAAATTAGAAATTGTACGTTTAATTTATGTATACAGAATATGATTTTAAACCGTATGCGACTGAAAAGAAAAACACCCTCTAATGACTTAGTAGGTACCCGGGCACCTGTAACTTTTCATTGATGTTAACGATCACTTACAAAAGTAAGTTTTTTTTTTATTATATATATATATATATATGTATAGGTATAGGTATAGAAAAATATACCAGTAAAGGTGATTAATAGAATCTTTGGAAGGATGATCCAACCAATCTCGACATATGGCTCTGAGATATGGGGCCCGTATGGAATCGATAAAAAATTAAATAATTATAAAGCTATTTTTTTAAAAAGCTTATTGGGAATAGATAGTGGAATGGTGAATAATGTTGTGCTACTTGAAATAGGGAGTTTACTGATAGGTGCTATTATAAAAAAGCGTTATTTAATATATTTTTTAAATTAAAAAATAATGAATGTGAACAAGTACAATACAAGTGTCTGTCAAGTGAGGTAAAGAGTGAGAATCGAAACAATTGGGAAAATTTAATATTTTATGTACTGATCAATCTTAATTTATCGGAAGACTGAATGAGTGATGCGAATTCAAATTATGGAAAAAAAATAGTAGAAGGGGTGAAAAAATAGGCAGTAGATACTATGTGGAATGATATAAATACTAACTGAATTTTTTACTACTTTGCTATTAAAAGAAGAAAGGGCGACCTACATACACTAAACAACAGTCAGAAAGAAGAAACTTGCAAAATTTAGGTTAGGTAGGTGGGGGTGGGACTTTGAAAGAGATAAGTGTGGAAACAAAGTATGCAAACTTTGTCATGAGAACATAAACAATATTCATATACTAAAAGATTCTAAAGGGGTGGAACTAGTAAGAGAAAGCTTACTTCCCAATATCAATCAGAGTAGTATCCATCCAATATTCCTTATAAACTTATTTCATCTAATAAAACAAACGCACTTCCTTCCCCCATGCCATTATTGTCCATTTTTACTATTTCAGATTGTTTCACGTCAATATATTAAGAATCTTTTTTATCTCATCTGGGTACTTCATCTCCTTTTCCTATAAAATTCGATGGCAACACACTGAATTGTTATCATGCCATTTGACTACGACTATATTGTCCTTTTTGATAACTTCATCAAACCAACCTCTTCATTTCATTTTCAATTCAGTATCAGAATACATATTTTTTGTATAAGTTTGCGTTTTTTTCATTACACAGATATAAACTACAATTGATACCAAATGTACACCAGAATAGATATCAATAATATATGACTCCAAACAGTATGTGCATTCAAATGCACATCCATTTCAATGTAAGAATTCATGTTGAAAAGAACATGCTTTACAAAAACTGATAATATAACTGCCCCAAAAATATACTTTATTTGGCATGCTATTCATACGTTTAGCTCTAAACATTTTGTAAAACATCTATAAAACAGAATATTATGTTCGCTTAGTTGTAAACAAGGTATTGCCAGATGCACCATCAGTAATGTCATGTATTTCGAATAAAATCCAACTAATGGAGGTAGTATATTACTTTTTTATAAAAATATGCTCAAAGCAAAGGCTATATATGATGGTGATCAGAGTTTTAACCCTTTAAGTGCTTATGTTGAGTATTCTCGTCACGAAAAATGGCATTTTTTTGTTTAAGGTTGAGTATACTCGTCCTGTAAAAAAATTCGCTTTTGCTATTTATTATAAAATGTAGGTAATATATATATATATATATATATATATATATATATATATATCTGTAATTTTAGCACATTTTAGAATATTTCTAAGCAGTTATCTTTTTATTTCGTGAATTTACTTCTGCTATCTAGAGAAGGTATTATATGGTATAACAGAAAAACTTGTGAACTGAATAATGATTTTATTTATCCTCCCAGATGAGTTTTACTGATAATGATGAAAATATATCTTTACATCCAAGAAAACGGATAAGAGCGATAGCACCTGTAACATCTTCTGACGAAAGTAGTGATAATGTTAAAGAAAATAATAAAGATGCGGTTTTACATACAAGGACACAGAAAATAATATCAGTAATTTCAACATCTTCTGATTGACAAAAGTAGTGATGAGGATGAAGATGTTAATGAACCTGATAAAGAAAATAAAACTTCAAATGTACAAAAGAAAATTAGGGCGGAGAGCGAGCATCATTTAAATTTACTGCTCATCCTGAATCCAATTTCACTATTCCCCATTCATCAAAAATAAAATATGTGTTCTATATAGAAATTTTTTTAGATTATGACTTACTAAACATAATAATGAAGTAAACTAATTTGCATGCTGAGCAATATTTGGAAAGTCGTCTGATTTGTAACAACATTCAAGATTAAAAAAACAGATACCAACTAACAGTAATGAAATACGATATGTGAACTACTTACCAATGAAATCAAAAATTTTTCAGAGGAACAACTAAAAAAATGTATCATTTTGTTATAATCTTACTCAATCTTACAGCAAGTGCATTTACTGTGTTTTCATCGATTATACTCGTCATCGCCTTGAAATAATGAACTACACCAGTGCACATTCTCAAAATAAAACAAAAAGCTTAAGAAGTTATTAAGTTGGATCAAAAAGTAGATTAATTACACTATTCTAACATAGTATATAAAATATTAGGTCTACAAATTGACTCACTGCATTTTCGATAGAAAGTGAATGTTTATGGAAAAACGGAATCTGTACCTTTCATGTCTCATAAACAGAAACTGACAAAGTAGCAACGAGTCACATCATTCTCTTCTATTTATTCTCTTATTCTATTTTGGAATTTAATGTCAAAATAGAATAAAAAAATTATACAATATGCTTCTTTTCAAACAAATATTATTTTGTGTTATGAAATTTTATTAATTTTCATAATAAAAATTTCATTATCCAATTTTTTTATTTAATCAATTCTCCAAGAAAATGAAAATTATATGTATATACACATTTTATTCGATTTCATGTCTTTAAAAAAAGAGAAATAAAATCGTTAAACAAAAATGAATGATCCAAACAAACTTACACATTTCTATTTATAAAACATTTCCAGATATATATATATATATATATATATATATATATATATATATATATATATATATTAACATGTAAATGACGAAAACAAAGGTGTTTCTAGCATTTAAGATGATGTTATTAGAAACGTTTATTGCTTCCATATATACTGCGTATTTAAAAGTCATATAAAAATATCTAAAATAATATTTAACAGCATTATCTGCACAATTGACAATTTGCATCGAAACAAGGTTTTTTTATATATTTTTTAAGAGCATTATTGTTTACAGGAATTTGATAAGCTGTTAAAATAAAGTAATTAGTGATAACATTGTCATAAAAAATCGCGTTTAAAAAAAGTTATGATGTTAACATTCCTAAAAAAAATTATAGTAATTACTACAGTAATACATATATATATATATGCATATATATATATATATATATATATATATATATATATTTAACATCACCATTACGGTATAGAATTTAACAATAATTATTAAAACATTGCACAAAAGTTTATTTTAACTTTTATTTCTAATAAATAATAGAATGTAAGAGGTGTTTGTACTCGATAAGTACGATAGTACCTTTTTTTATGTGAAAACATCACTGATTAGAACGATTGGAAGGGATTTATGAATGAAAAGGACGTTCTAACATTTTAAAGGATTAGATTGGTAAAAAAATAATTACAGTTTATTCGTATCGACTATAAAGATGCATATATCTTTTAAAAATTATCAGTTAAAAATATGCCGGGAAATTGAAAAAATGCATGAGAAGTTGCATCGAACTACGGCCAGCACTAGCTCATCGAAGTGGATCAATTCTTCTTGATAACAACGTCCAACCAAACATCTCACAAATGACTTTAAAAAAGTGGGCGTGTATGTGTTCATGTACAAACGACAGAAGTGAAATTTCAGTATTTTTATGTAGTTGTAGGGAAGGGAGGATTGTTGTAAATTTCAGGTTCAATAATATAAATAAGACATTCTATAATTAAATAGGGAAGGATGCATTGCTATAATTACATGTATAATAATGTTAAGAAGACATGTTATAGTGAACAACATAATTTGATTCTGATTCGATTTGTTCGTATTCTAAAAATGAGACAATCGGTTTATGGTAACTAAAATATGATATAAAAAGTTTTGACTCAAATTTATGGAGAAATCTCGAGAATGCTGCATCGATTGTAGTTCCTGATTTTGTAGTTGCTTCGTTAGGGTTATTTACAATATTTAAAGTCAATTTTGCATGGAGACATTCAATTAATGTTAGGGAAGCATCAGAATAAAAGTTAACGTTAAAGTCTCTACTCAAAATCATCGGGATTTTATCATAAATGGCATCGACTAGATTTACTCCCTCAACGGTATGGATTAATATGGTACTCTGTATGAATTTAATGATGTCTGACTGATTTGATGATGTAGATGGCGACCATCAAGATGACCATTCCATTATCCGTAACACATTGAGCAGCACATATATCTCCAACAGCTGTTGTTGTTTTTCCTATCGATTGTGTTTTTTGAAAATTGCAATCCATGTTGGGAGTAACAACATTATCTGTCTCACTAGATGTGTAATAAATCACACCACTCCTTCAGATCGAATGGTTGGACGTTTATATTGAACAAAACAATTGAAGTTAGGGATATTGATTCAGAAAGAAATAATAAGTTTGACTGCTGAATAACTATGTCAGTAAGATCGACTGAGTAAGCACGAAGACTAACAATTTAAAGACGAAATTGACAATCCTCTCTTGCTGCAGACGAAATCTAGTAAAATTTTCTATTTTCACCAGTCGATTAACAGATAATCTACGAAATTCTCTGCGCGCAGTCTCTCATCTCTCTCTTGCACTCATGCAGTCATATTCGCTCCATCTCTCTCTTCCGTGACTTTGTCATGGTAACGTTTTTCGTGACAAACCATATGATTTTACCCCTCGCTAATGCGCCCATAGAAGTTTCACTTAAAAAAAATTGGTAGGTAGAGTTGGAGTCACTACCGCTGAGGTTTTTGACGGAAAACGTCTTACCTAAGCGGTGTTGTCGGGGCGTGGTGTTTGTAGGGTTGGTAAGAAAAAAAATAGCATAACAAACTTGTGTGTGTTTTTATTTATTTCTCACAATGCTGACTAATTTGTAAAATTTTGTTAAGACAGAACATTTGTACGAGTAGTACAATATGTAAGACTTACATGCTACCCTTATATCTCTAGGGAACATTAAGTCTATAGTGGTATTCTTTAAAGTTGTGAAGTCAGTTGAATCCGTGGCCAAGACCAATCTAAATTTGTCGTCCAGAAACTGTTTCAGACGATTGTTCGAGGCATCAATGTTAAAATCCCCGGTGAGCAAAAGCGGTATGTTGGGATCGCAGGGCCAGTCACTAACTATTGTTCTGACATGCTCTGTGTAGTAAAGCATTAGTTGAAACAGAAACAACTCGAAATAGTTGAGTGGCAAGTGTGTTGGCTTCAGCGAATACACGAAACTGTTAATTTTACTCAACATTGACACCTTTCTTTGCTTTACTAATGTAAAGCAGTTTGAGCACAACATGAACTGTTGAACGTCTTCTTCTGTAAATTACTGTAGTAATAATTTCAACATATCTGCATTTGGACGCTTTAAATTATTTTGGAACCATATGCGGTCACAAACTTTACAAACAAAACCCAACTTGTTGCCATAAAATGTCTTTTCAGAGTCCTCGATCGCCAGACGCCAATGGGTTTCAAACACTAAATATCTATTCTCAAACGTTACATTTGCTTCTGTTTCATTGCATTCCATCGGTTCCATCTCACTGTAGACATCTATTCCTTATAAGCTTGTATCAGGCGCTGCAGCGTTCGCGTGACTGCTTTTCGCCTTAACTCGTCGGCACTGACTCATCCTCCGCATTCGTTCTGCTGCTGTCATAGGGTCCTTTTTGGATTCCCATTTAGTCTTCTTTCACTTTGTAACCGTTTACAATACTCATTTACCTTCTTGTTTTGAAGATATTTGGATATTTTTAAAATTTTAGAGGAAAATAGTCCAAGTTCTACATTTAATCAGTGTATATCTTTTCAAGTGCTTTCACTATTGTAACTATAAGTATTTTATTTTATAGCACTTGTACAGCTATGCCAAACGATACCTCACACAACATCCTACACGTACACACTCTTCAGCTAAATTATTTTTTTCCGGGCGGCGAACCGATGATATTCCACTACAATTTGGCGACAATGTTGTGGCGGCCTGTGACGGTACGTTCTTAAGGTTAACATTGCGTACCATTCTTATATATTTGCTCTATTAAACTCTGTATTACTAATTTGGATATGGGTTATAGTTTTAAAGTTATTAAGATTTGTTTAATATACACAAAATCGTAATATCGACCCATATTAAACCGGCGGTGTAAGACGCTTTCCGTCAAAAACCTTGCTTTATGTAAACTTTATGACTCGAATATCACTTATTTTGTTTACTACTTCTTCCACTATTAAAAAAATTGTGTTATTTACAGATTTAGAATTTTAGATACCTTTTTCCAATATTGTGCGTCTAATACACGTTTTTAAAACTTTTACAAACTGTTTAATGATTTAATCTGATAGAATTTGGTAACACGGTCCCAGTGTTTCCTAATATTTACAACGCTGATTAGTAACAGTCACAATGTCGCTAAAACGAAAGTAAAATCGAATTCGAAGAAAAGAACAATCGAAATTGAGGCGAAACTCATGACCGGACTGCTTAAAAAATATCGCACGCGCGCGATATTCAAACCGACAAGAATGGATCGCGGAGCACGTACGGAACCACGTGTTTCAGTTGTTCGGAAGACGGGGATTGGTGGGAAAAAAATCAGCGCGCGCGTCGCACGTACGAGCATCCAATTAAAATGCAATTTGCGGATTGTACAAGACTCGGACGCACTTGTCGTACGACGCCAGTGTACAATCGACTGCAGGTCGTGCGACACGTGAAAAGTGTGTGTATGTGTGCGACTGTTGGTGTGTGGGTGCATTTATATGTGAACACGTATAATACCGTTTGCGTAGACAATACGAACACCTGCTATCGAAACGTTTTTCATCAATTAATTAAAAAAATCGACGTTACTCATTTGTTTACGGTTATCATTCCGTGTTTATTTTCTTTTTTTTTTGTTGTGCGGTGGAAGAAAAGTGATTCTCACAGCCGACATTCGAACGGTACGTTTAAATATCTATATGTTTTATGTTATTTTGGTTTGTCCGAACGACATTTAGTTTATTTACAGTTCTCATTTTTAATTGACAACATAAATGACACAGAAAATTTATTTGGATGGTTTTAATATCTGATATATAAAGAAATATGATATTAAAAAATAAAAATAGAAAAATTATAATAAAAATAAATAAAAAATAATAAAAATAAATTTAAAAATTATATTAAAAAATATGATATTTTAATGAAGTTCTTAAATGTTACCTATCTTTCTATATACCTTAACAAGGCGAGGATACACCCTCGGACATTGAGTTTGGGACCAAATTCGTGTAGTGGAAGGGTACCCCAAACGTATTAATACAGTAACGTACTAGCTCATACTATCCAGCCATTTTTGAGAAAAAGGCTCTAAAGTGTATGCTTCAGGTTTATGAAAGAAAGATTTTGGCCGTTATCAACTAACTATCAAGTTAGTTTTTTTTGTTGTGTGCGGTAGAAAAAATAATTCTTGTAGCCGGCATTCGAACAGTACGTTTAAATATCTATATTTTATATTATTTTGGTTTGTCCGAACGACATTTGGTTCATTTACAGTTCTTCTCGTTTTTAGTTGAGAACATTAATGAGACAGAAAATATATTTGGATGGTTTTAATATCTTTTATGTAAAAAAAAATGATATTAAAAAAATAGAAATAAAAAATATAATGAAAATAAAAGAATAATATTAATAAAAATAAATTTAAAAATTGTAATAAAAAATATGATGTTTTAATTAAATTCTTAAATGTTACCTATCTTTCTATATAAATTAACAAGGGGAGGGTACCCCCTCCGAAATTGAGTTGCGGACCAAACTTCGTGTAGTGGTAGGGTACCTCAAAGGTATTAATAAAGTAACGTACTAGTTCGCATTATCCAACCATTTTTGAGAAAAAGGCTCTAAAGTATATTCATTAGGCTTATGAAAGAAAGATTTTTAGCCGTTGTCAACTATCAAGTTAGTTTTTTTTTTGTTGTTGTGTGGTGGAAAAAATAATTCTTGCAGCCATCATTCGAACAGTACGTTTAAATATCTATATTTTGTATTATTTTGGTATGTCCGAACGACATTCGGTTCATTTACAGTTGTTCTCGTTTTTAATTGACAACATTAACGAAAATAAAAATATATTTGGATGGTTTTAATTACTTATATATAAAACAATATAATATTAAAAAATAAAAATATAAAAAATAAAAAAATAATAATTAAATTAAATTTAAAAATTATAATAAAAAATATGATATTTTAATTAAGTCTTAAATTTTAACTATCTTTCTATATTAATTAACAAAGAGAGGATACGCCTTCCGAAATTGAGTTTGGGAACAAACTTTGTGTAGTGGTAAAGTATCCCAAATGTATTAATATAGTAACGTGTTAGCCTACACATTTAGCCATTTTCGAGAAAAAGTTTCTAGAACGCATGCATTAGGCTTATGAAAGAAAAATTATTAGTCATTGCCAACTGACTATCAAGTTAGTTTTATTTTTGTTGTTGTGCGGTGGAAAAAAGTGATTCTTGCAGCCGACATCCGAACGGTACATTTAAATATCTAAATTTTATATTATTTTGGTTTGTCTGAACGACATTTGATTCATTTACAGTTGTTCTCGTTTTTAATTGATAACATATATGAAACAAAAAATATTTTTTGATGGTTTTAATAATAATATTTTTTTATGTAATACCTTACATAAAAAAATATGAAATTGAAAAAATAAGAATATAAAAAATTAAAAAAATATCATGAAAATAAAAAAAATAATAATAATAAAAATAAATTCAAAAATTATAATAAAAAATATGACATTTAATCAAGTTCTTAAATTTTACCTATCTTTATATATAAATTAACAGGCGGAGGATACACCCTCGAAAATTGAGTTTGGGACCAAACTTCGTACTTAGGGTACACCAAAAGTATTAATAACGTACTAGTTCGCACTATCCACCCATTTTCGAAAAAAGGCTCTATAGTGTATGCATCAAGCTTATGCAAGAAAGATTTTTAGCCGTTGTCAACTAGTTTGATAACTAGGCGGTATCGCGCCACCTTCTGTGGTGTCAGGTTCGATTGTCGCTCGATCCATGCAGTTTTTTTTTTCTTCACCTGAATAATTATTTAATACATGTCATTCATTTTATTAAAAAATAAATTAATAAAGATGAAATAATATTTTCTTGCAATTTTTTTTGGAAAAATTTCTCTTCTTGAAACTTTTACTATTTTATTTCAAAAAATGTTTTTTTCACGAATTTTTTTTTAATTGTTTGCATTAGTTTGCAAACATATTCGTATATTAAAGTATCCACGTAATTTATCATTGGAAAAATGTTATACCTTTCTCTATACATAATATTCCATGGAATATACCACATTAACACTTTAATATACGAACATGTTTCCAAAATAAGAAAAAAATTAAAAAAATTCGTCAGAAAATCATTTTCTGAAATAGAATTGTAAAAATTTAAAAAAAGAGCATCTTTCGGAAAATATTGCAAGAAAATGTTATTTTATCCTTATTTTTTTTCATAAAGTGTATTAAATGCATTAAATAACTGTTCAGGTGAAGAAAATATAAAAAGCGGTATAGACAGGGACTCGAATTTGGAACCTCGGACATGTAAAGTCTGCACGTTATCACCTGACTATCAAGTTAGTTGACTACTGAAGAAAATTTTTCTCTTATAAGATGCGGCAACATTGGAGCCTTTTTTTTGAAAATGGCTGGATAGTGCGAGCTAGTCCGTTACTATATTAATACCTTTCAGGTAACCTACCACTATACGAAGTTTGGTCCCAAACTTAATTTCAAAGGACGTATCCTCCACTTGTAAGATCACGATTTACGCTGTTAATTGGTACCAAAGAACACCAATGCAACTCGAAATTATCTATCACACAACATTTCTATAGGACTTCTTTTAATTAGTTTCATATAAATAAATAACGCATCATAAAAACTGAAAACTAAACCATATTGAAACATAAGCATTTTTAAAAAAAATATCTCTTATCCATTGTAATAAATAAAATTAGTCAAATAAAAGTATTAATTAACTCATTTGTACATTGTACTTTTTATTCTGAACTGGACGATCAATCGGTGTCCATTGCTATCGGATGGACTTGCTTAATTAAACATTTAACTAGTTTGTAGAATTCTCGCTGTCTTTTTTACTTGATAAATGTGTTTGTAGTAATTTATCATCATCCGCAGTTCTTGCCACTCTTGTAATTCGTTGTTCATCGGATGAAAAAATGGCCATTGCCTCTGATATTAATTTCTTTGCTTTTAAAATGCGAATAGTGATTAATCTTATTTGTTCTTGTATTATATCAACTGTATCAGTCTCATACATCATATGTTTTAACCCTTTGAACACTAAACTACACATCTTACTAGCACCGTGACCCTCGGCTCCTGAGCAATATTTGACAAATTATCAACATAATAGTATTTATTTATTTATAGCATAAAAAGATAATGTAATAGATGAGAAAACAAAACAACATAAAAATATACTAATATATAATACATAAACATATAAAATATAAACATACAATATCAATATATAAATAAGTATAAATAAAAAAATTGTAAGAAATAAAAATCAATTTATCTCCAGTATTCAATCTTGGAATGATACACTTTAATGCTTTTTATATGCGGGCAGCTATACCGAGCCATCGTGTTATGATGGTAGCTACAGAGGCCGGTATACCGGCCAGTCGGGTGGGTTGTTTCTTCTGGCCGGTTTTCCGGCTTATAGGGCCTTCGCTATTGAGTTCTTCGTCCCGGGATTCAATCAACTCGTTGATACCTGTTCTCTTTCATACCTTAAAAATTTGCTTCTTTGGGCGCTTCAGCAAGTTCTATATGAACATTGGGCACTGTATCTACATCCGCATTCAGGTCACATTTTACTCCTAATCTCGTTCATACATGACAGTTTTACTTCCTTCCACGATTGGCCGATATTTTTGATAGTCATCATGATATTATATATATATATATATATATATACACAAATGTGAAAAAGAAGTTTCTTTTTTACATTTGTATATTTTGTGTACAATGACTATTATTCTGATCTCAACAACTTTGATGAACTGATCACTCATAATCAAATTGTGAATAAATTTATTATTTCCTTTGCTTGTTCGCGGTGAAAACGAATTGAATAGTCAAGACGATGTTGATAATCTGTTGGATTAAATTCTTGCACAAGTGGCACTTTATATGGGAACGTTTTAAACGAGCCCGGAATCATTTGCAGTGACTCACTTGATAGTCCAAGCTGGATAGAACATCTGGTCGACGTTTCAAGACTTTTCTCAAAACTCTTCTGTACACTTTGATTTTTTTTTTCAGTTGTCTTCCAGATCCTGGACGGTTACTAACTCCACCTTGTTATCGAAAACATGCAATTAAACAATTAACCATTGACTCCGATGATCTTGTTCGAACATTAAAATGATGACAAATTCTCGGTGTGTCCAAGTAATGTAACGCTGATTTTCAATATAAAATTCAATTATTTTCGTACATAAATTTCCCAAGTTTTATTAATAAAATTATGAAAGTAAGAGAAAAAAAGTAAACAAAAAAATTATTGACTATTCAAACACTTTTAGTTTTTTTTTGAGCTACCCTGTACATTGAATGAAATAAATTCTGTTTTTTTTTACAATTTAAATATTTTTTTAATAAAAATAAGTACCGTTCATGTAGTATCTGCTTTTTGTAAAATATTGCAATAATTTCCCTTTATAAATGTGGAAAAACCTATCAAAGCTGTAAAATATTAACATGCTTTTGTTATATTATTTAATTTTAATATCTTAGAACATTCAACTCCAATTTTTATAGGAATGCATATCTTATCACCCTACTTTCTATACAAATGTGTGTCTTAATTTAAATGATTTTGATTTACACAGTACTTTTATGGACTCAACATGTCGTTTAAATCGAAGGATAAGTTTGACTATCCATGATAAAAAGATCAATATTTAATACAAATAACTATTCTGTTACTATTCTAAGAATCGAATACAATTGAAATCGAATTATAATTTTCCAAGAAATTAAAGTATGTCTGACTCAGAATCTTCACCACAAGAATAGTTACTCTCATATACGTGATAGAGAAATCTGTACAGATTTTTCGTTGCTTTTACACTCTAAGAGTTGTACCTTTTCAACCCATATGCACTTAAATAACAATCATTAACGATGAATAAACATGTATGGAATATTTTGATAAGAATTTTTTTTGTGGAATGTGGGATGAGAGAAAAAAATATTAGTGAGTGCCAAAATTTATGTCGACAAACTTTGCATGATCACGGAATTGAAACGACGGATCTTTGTGAAAATAAATTAATTAGTACAGATTTAATTGACAGAAAATGGATAATTGCATATTTAAAATACTGGAATGTATTAGTTGTAATAGAAATCATTTCAAAAGGAAATTTTTAAAGAGAAGTACAAATTAGCAGTAACTTATTGCTGTTTTCCTACTACGAGTATTTTATTTTCATTAAATTCTTGTTCTTCGAAATAATACTTCAAACAAGAGTACCTTTTCTTCGTCCTCCTCTTACATATATATTTATATATAAATATATATTTGTATATATATATATATATATATATGGATTGTTTGATTAGTATGGTAAAAAAGTAAGTTAAACAGTGTTTTTGAAAAAGAATTATTTTATTTCTCAACATAGTCTATCGAGAGAAATGAATGCAAATATAAATTCTATGTAATCACTAGTTTTATTTTATTGTTATAAGTCCTGAAAATGGAAAAACGATTGAAAATCTCTGAATTATTGAAAAAACTGAACGATATACCAATGAAATGCTCTGCTGATATCGAGGATGATGAACTCTATGACAGTGAAGGTGAACCAGAAGAAATTGAAAATGAACTATGCGGTATTCAAGATGACTTTTTTGATAGTGAGAACAGTGGTAACGAGCTTTTAGACGAAGAAAATGCTCAGAGGTCCTCAGAAAGTGAATTTGAAAATATTTTGAATTTATGTAAAAGAAGATGTGCTCGAGTGCTTTCAAGTTCTGTAGATGAAAATGAAAGTATACTACAAGATCATCAAAATGAAATTGTTGCGGACGGAACAAGTTGGGAAAAAATACAAGAAGGGTCTAGTTCTGGAAGATTACCACTTCATAATATTTTCAAAGACGAACTTGGTCCAACAGGATATGCCAAATAAGATATTATGAAAGGTGAATTTATGTTTCAACTACCAGATGAACATGCCAATGAAAATGCTGTTGAAAATGTAAAATCAGGGATGGAATCACGAGAAGCTAATATACAAACAACTTCAAAGAGTTGACTTTGTTTATGCAAATGGTGTCAAATAGGGTACTGCAATAATAATGAGACCACCACCATTTGGTATATCTGTAAAAAATATTTGTGTGGAAAATTGACCAAAAGAAAAACTACGTTTGTAAGAAATTTGACAAATCATAACATTTTATACATAATAATTTACTTTATACTACAAGAATAACAACTTTGAAATGAAAATTTATTTTATTTTTCTTTTACCAAAGCATATATTCTTTATTGTACTTATTATTCTTATTGATGTGTAAGTGATAAAATGTGCCAATCCTCATTTAGGGAACATGGTCTCAAATGGGTTAATATGTCATACCAAAAATGTAGTACTTAACATGGAATTCTTTTTGTAAGAAACTAATAAGTCAATAAATATAAAAATATTCTATTGTTACGAATTTTTTAAAGACCAGTCATTTCGACTGATTTTGGTAGAAATAACTTCGTCTTAACTGTCGGTAGTTCTACTGTTAAAGAACGAGCGTTGCGCCAAATATTGTCGGTCTAAAACGTTTTGTCGCACGCAATGATAATCTATGCAGTGCGAGAAATTCATGTCTCAGTCGCGTTCCGTCAGAACTTCAAGGCTATAAATTGATCAGTTGTACAATAACAGCGATAAGAGTACGACGTGTTCTTTACAATGTCACAAGAAATTGAAATTGAGTATCGTGTTCGAATAAAATTTTTGAAAAGCGAAACGGTTGTATCGCGCGAAATAAAATAATGATTAAATGGTTTATATGGGGAAGCTTCTCCTTCCTTCTCTATGGTCAAAGAATGGGCTAAAAGATTTTGGATACGAGAAGAGTTACTGGATGAGGAATCACGTCCTCATCGCCATAGGAAAGTGCTCATTCCCGATTCACTTGCATTTGTCGAAGACATGATGTTATTGATCGGAGCTTAAAAGTGAACGAATTATCAGCAATGTCCTATCTTTCACAAGCAACCATTCGCCAAAATGATCATTTTTTTCACATGTTTAAGATATTTGGACGCCCTTTGTATTGTCGACATGATATTCGAGACCATACCTGGGGGTACGAATACCTGATAGTAGTCTTTTCAATCTGTTAATGTGTGTCATGATTATCATTTGTTATTAATATTCTTAAATAGTGAACATCTGAGGAAAGTTTCAAAGAATTCCCAATAAACATGACTCTAAATCCCCCCATCCACTTTTCCGTAGAAGCATACCATTTCTCTTGATGCCTCCTTAAAAGTCTTGGTTTTCTGTCAACGTTAGCGTTGATCGCAACTCCGTTAAATAGTACAGCTGCCCCAAATTATTTTTCGGGCGATTAGTTAGCGGGATGATCTTCGCAACTGGCAGTCTTTCGATCAGAGAAGCTCTCTTGTATAAAATCTCCAGTTCTTGTCGTCGATGTACTCAGAAACCGTTCATATCTCTGCTTCCTTATGTAACTCTTTCGTGGAGAGATTAAACTTTTGGTTTAACACCATCCTCAGACACTTATTTGAACCCTTTTCAATTGGGTGCAATTTGTTCTGGAGGTTTGTCACCAAATTAAAGAAGCGCAGATTATGGCCGATTTGATTGCCATTTTGTATAACGTTAGTTTGTTTTCAGTATTCAGACCGTCATGCCTGACCACAAACGGATATAATTTTGCCAGGACGGTCTAGTTTTTTTGCGTGCACCCTTTACATGCTCCTTGTATGTTAACTTCTTGTTGATGTGCACGCCTAAGTATTTGATGATTTCCCTCCAAGGGATCTCGGCTCCGTTCATGTTAACGCGCCCTAAGTTCTTCATCCATCCTCTAGAGAAGAGGATGCCTACAGTTTTTGCAGCATTGGTCTTTATTTTCCATGTATGAAAAACACGATAACTGCCATGGACGTTTCGGAGCCGTGTCTTTGAAGGTTTTCCCGGTAATAAAGATGGCAGTGTTATCAACAAACAAGGTCAGATTCATGTTCCTGACTTTTGGGATGTTATTAATGTGGTAATTGAACAATAATGTTCCTAAAACTGAGTCTTAAGGTACCCCCACGACTATGCTCCTACGTGCGGATCTTCTTGAGTGCTGTTCGATCATTTTGGTATGAATAAGTTCAATTCAAAATGGCTACTCAAATTTGCTTTGGCTGTTCATCGACAGCGCCGCGTAGACTCCGCACGTTCATTTTTAGAGCTCTGTAAGCCAGATCCAAATGAAGTAATAGAGTCCATTGTAACAGGGAATAAAACAAGGGTCTTTTTCTATGATCCTCTGTCCAAAAGTAATTCCATGGAATGGCGGCGAGCCATTCCATGGAATTTTTTGGGACTACAGTGGCATTTTAATAAACGAAATACCACTGATAATAGCTCATATTATATAACAAATTTCGGGACGATATTCGCGAAAAACGGCGTGGAAAACTAATAAAAGGAATGCGCTTGTTGTACGACAGTGCACCAGTTCACACCGGTACTGCTCCTCGAGCCGCTATTCAGGAGTGTGGCTTCTATGAACTTGATCAGTTACCCTATAATCTAGACATTTTATCTAAGTGAGTTTTCGAACCCTCTTATGAATGATATGTCTGTTTATTTCGTCGATTTGTTTGAACAACTGATGAAACTTGTATCTAACAATGGACATTGGAAAAAAGCACCAGCCAAATCCAGGAAAGGATTGCTGATTATTTGGGATTTAAGGGTGTGTCTACAACTGGAAGCATTGTGATTTCTCGCCACCAAAACAGAAAAAGACCATTTTGTTTACTGGAAAGGTTACAACATCCATTTTCTGGGATAGTAAGGATATACTGGTGATTGATTATCTTCCAAAAGGGAGAACGATTATTATCATTTAAGTAAGTTAAAAATTATTTACTTGAACAACGTTTTAATGATGGAAATGAGCTAAAAACTGCCGTACGTGTCCACTTGAATATGAAAATAAAGGATTATTTTTTAAGGGTGTAGAATATCTAATTGATCGATGTAACGAATATATTGAAGTTGAATGGAATTATATAGGAAATTAAAAGAATCTTCTTTTTATTAACATTCTTTACTATCTAGAGCGAGAATATTTAGCGGTACCTTTATATATATATATATATAAAATGTGTCATAAAGAAAATAATCTTAAAAAAACAGAAAAATGATAATTGTTTTAAAAGTGTGTCAATTATTAAATTCGTTATCTTCTAAACTAATTTACAATGCTCTTGACCGAATTGCTAAACGACATCTTATTAGATTAGCTACATAATAAAAATTAACAATAGATCTCAGTACTTAAGCTAATCTCAACCTCTAAATTTAGTTCAAGATTCATATAGATCTGTTTTATGAAAGAGATCAGACAGTTTTCTATTAGATTCTTCTATAGTTTCTGAAAAATGCACATAATGAGTCTTTCAAAGTAATTATAGTAAATTAAAACCGTACTTAACATTTTTCGTGCCAAGAGGAGTTTCAACAAGTGTTATTACCAGGACACGTGTAATAATACACCGGTACACAATATAGAATTTGATTAATATGTGAAAATAATGGAATTTTAATTTTTTGTAAACTGGAAATTTATTTATTAGTAGAATAAATGTTGAGTCTATAAAAAGTACTGTATACCAAACAAATATCTTTATTCATATTCATACCAACAATTATTTTCTTGACTTTATCAATCACAAAAGTATGTCTGGAAAATGGCATGAAAATGAGGTTCAGGAATGTACCGAAAATGGTACATTTAGCACGAAACCTGTTAAAGATCAAACATTGCTATACGAGTATAATAGAAAGCATAGAACAAGAACATAAAAAATACTATTTCAGTTAAGTATTCATGACTCGATTTATTTTCTGTACATTGTTTAGTTTCTTTGTACTTGAAATTTAAAGATATTTTCTTCTCCTTGAAGTCATTTTTCCTTGTTTTTGTTTCTCCATTGTCGGTTGTTTTTTTCTACAACTTGAGTACCTATCTGACGATGATGAAAAATGAAATTGGTTTTGGAGAAATGAAAACAAAGAAAAGAGACCTCAGAGAAAATATAATGCTTGTAACTTAAACATTTTCTTATTCCATTTATGTATTGGCTCGATCACTGTGCGCTGGTACTAACACGAAAATACGCTCTGAAAAAAATATTTAATATAATGACCAGGAGGCTCTGCCCCTTACTCGCTATCCTGGCTCGTTTTATTCGCTCTCGTTCAGTCTCTCAGGTGCCAGAAGTCGATCTAAAACTCATTTATGATAACTTTTTTAAATCCAATTTTTGGTTTTTCTAAAAATTGAGTAGTAGAAACAGTATTGATCGGTACGATCTCCACCTTTCATGTATTTATTATATTTTACTACACATGTCGGCTTGTTTTGTTCCTTTTTGAATTTGTAACATCAGTTGTAGTTACAAAATGTATTCTTGATGTCATATATATGATATTTTTTTTCATTTTCCATACTTGTACCACGACATTATTTTTTTATGGAACATTGTAGTGTTTTGCTCGAATTTTACATTGTTTAGATGAGCCGGCACACCTCTATTCTTCCTATATAGTTCCACACAGACCTGTTCTATTTTGTAATAATCGTTGTGCGAATTGTACACTCTCATAGTAATTATCTATATAGACATATGGGTAATTATTATAATATCCCATAAATTTATCAATGGGTTCGATAATGAAAACATAGTCGTGATCAGTGTATCTCATTGTACGCGTATTGCATACAATGAGATACAATGAGATACCTTCTAAATTTCAAATATATCCTGTGATGCTTTCGCAGACCATGGTGCAAATCCGTTTTATGTGATTTTGTCTAGACTGTATGTTACAAATGAGTCTTCCCTCTGCCCAGGCACTGTTCTAAACTTTTTTTGAAAATATATAAGAATAGGTTTTATTTTGTCTAATCTGTCTTTACAATTTTCATTGTTGTTGAAGTAAAAGTATCTCTATATCTGACGGAATCAACACTGCCTCCAGGGGATGACGATGTTGTTGAAATTTGATTTTCAAATACGATTTAAGTGTTTCAATTTGTGACTTTCAGCTCTGGTTTCATATTTCCATTTAGTTGTTGACATCTGAGTAATTGTTATACCACTCACACATTTGCTTAACTTTTTTTTAATACTGTATATATATATATATATATATATATATATATATACTTGGACTGTTTGGTAAGTATGATAAAAAAAATAAATTAACACCGTTTTTTTGAAAAAAATTGATTTTATTTCTCAACATAGTTTCAACTGAGGGCTATGCACTTGTTCCAGTGAGTTTCAAATTTTTTCATCTCGTTGGAAAAGTAGCTTTTCTCAAAGTCTACAAAATACGCATTGATGGAGACGATGCCATTTTTATTCGACGAGAATTTCTTCCCACAGAGTCAAATTTTCAAGTTTATGAAGAGGAAAAAGTCACATGGGGACAAGTCCGGAAAAATGGTGGATGAATAATCAATTCGAAACCTCATTCGTGCAATTTTACCATTGCGACGGTCTATTTATGAGACGCGTTGTCCTGGTGAAAGAGTACTTGTTTGTGCGGCAATCTTGGCCGTTTTCGTTTCAGCTTTTCTTTCAAACGATCCAATAATGATGCATAATAGTCTACTATTATCATTTTTTCTTTTGTTAAGTAGTCGCAGCTATCGCGCACACAATTTTTTCATGTGCAATTTTTCGTGCAGGATTTGGACAATCTCTCAGTTGAGATGCTTATAATCTCAGTAATCTCCCGCATTCTCACTTGACTGACTTTCATAATGATTACCATAGATTTTTTCAACGATATCCATCGTGGTAACCTCAACTGGGTGTTAAAAGCGTGCTTCATCTTCAGTGAAAGTTCATCCACATTTAAACCTATTTATCTAGAAATAAACAGGCTTCAACGCTGATACATAGTCCCCATAAACTTCATCAAACTCCGATTTGATCTGTGCGCCCGTCCAATTTTTCAAATAAAAATGTATATATATATATATATATATATTTATATGAATATGTATATGAATGTGCATGTGTGTGTGACTTACTAATACCTCGTATTGTCGTTTGATATCATCAAAGTTACCGATAAACATTTGAATAATAGAACTCAAGGTCCAATTCTAATTTCCTTGATATTATATACTTTAATAAAATATCAATAAAGTAAATAAAAAAGAACATGCATTTTTTTAATAAACAAAACATTCGAATGAATTTAATGTAAACAAACGGATGAATGAGTTCATAGGAAAAAAATCGTTCAAATCAGATTTCACTCGATTAACTCCATCTGTTTATTAACTAATATTACATACATACATTCATATACACATTCTAATATTGACATTAATTAATTCAATTAATTCTCGTAATTATTGTTGTTGATATTGTAATTGAATAACATGTAGACGTTTCAATGACATCGATGTTCATTTTAAAATTCAATCGTGATTCGTTTTTGATTCAGATTTCAATGTCAGAACATGCTTTATCGTGTCCGAATGTCAAGTTGATTGTTCCATAGACTCTAGGCCATTTAATATACTGTTTATGATTTGTTTTGTTGATTTTAAACATACTCGTTAAAAATCAAAAATACATGTAGTACTTTACAATACCATTATAGTAAAACTGAAAATAATTCGTCGTGATTTACTTTCACTGAATTAATTTCACTAGTTAAGCATTGATGTTTAGATAAGTAATTTCACCAAACACTTTTTAATAGTTATTTGTTTTTCATAAAGATAGAGAATATATATATATATATATATTCATATATATAAATATATATATATATATATATATACATATAAAGATATACATATATATATATATATATATACATATATATATATATACATATATATATATATATATATATATATATACATATATATATATATATATATATATATACATACATATATATATATATATACATACATATATATATATATATATATATATATATACATATATATATATATATACATACATATATATACATATATATATATATATATATATATATATATATATATATATATATATCCATTATATATACATACAAAGTTGGTCTGTAAACAAATTCTGTTTTTGTTTCTTTTGATAGTGGACTAAGTCACTTACTTTTCGGTATACTTTGTTTTTCTGAAAAAATGCATGTACCTATCTGATTTTTCTATAAAATTATAATATTTTCAAGGTAAATAACCCTTAAGTTACGTCAACTTCTTTGCTTAAAGCTCTCAAACGAACCATTATATTGCTAGTGAAAACAAAATCTCTAGAGAAATAAATTACAAAGAGAACGAAAAATATTAAGGGAGACTCTGTTTATTGATTGAAAATAAAATGGATTTCTAAAAGATGCTCTCTATCAGATATTTATGAAATATATTTAGATGATAGAACAGACTTTCAGATTTTAGATCTTTCACACAAAAAAGGAACGCCGAAAATATACCAAAAAATTCAATTATTTCCACTTTATGCGAATATCCGATCACTTATAAAGGAAAAATATAAGGATATAACGGATCTGTTACTGTACATTCCGTCAATTTTCCATGAATATTTTTGTAGCCTCAAAACATCACAAAAAGAATACCGTTATTGACGAATAAGAAGAAATCTCTAGTATTATTCTAAATTAAGTTAACATGTTATTAATTACAAAATGTAAGTGAATACTATTGTTTATAACTTCTTTTTTTGAATAAGACTGAAATATATTTGTTATAAATCATTTTTAAGACGTGTAAATAATTTTGAAAATAGTCTGTCATATGAAATATTGAAAAACACATCTTTTTTAACTGTTTATTCCTAATAAAATTGATTATTGTTTATTGTTACAAGTCACTTTGAAGACATTCTGTCAATTTTGAAAATAGTCTAAGTCATTTAATGCTTTAAAAATCACTTTTCCTTATAAGATACACACAAAATTCCACAATCATGAAAT
>CM068319.1:2032289-2152289 GCA_034766995.1 Acanthacorydalis orientalis | reverse complement strand
TCCACCTGTTTCCTATTTTATGTAAATGCTTCCGTATTGTTTCGTCACTTACTTTGAACAATTCTGCAAGCTGTCAACACGTTAAATTGGAATTTGTTTTAATTATTGTCTCCAATTCGTCGATATATAAATTTAATGATCTGCCTGATCCGTCTCATCTTTAATGGATTCACTCCCGGAAGAAAATTTTTTAAACCATCTCCGGTCCGTTCTTGATGTAACTGTATTTTCTCCAAACGCAGTACTTATTTTTTTGCAGTTTCTGTAGCGTTAGTCCCAAACTTAAATTCATAAAGCAAACACGCATGTACTACACTATTTTTCACAGACATTTTTAAACGTTAGAATTATTTTTTAAATTAAAGTGAACAGTTCGAGATTCATTTAAAACCCATGCCTATATTACTGATAAATAATTCTAAGAATTTTGTCCGACAACAAGTGTAAGCAATTCTTGGAATTATTGTACGTTAAAACAGCGACAAAACTTTCTTGGTTTACTAATACTTCAATATTTAGCATGTTTTCCCAACCGAAATAAAATCCCCTTTTTGTGAAACTGACAACTGATCATGCACTGACATCAAGCAATCAGAAAGCATATCACGTGATCACGTGATAACCAATCAGAAAACGAATAAAAGTGACTACATGACGATGATTACGGTGTTGATTTTTATTCACAGAGAGATAAAATCTTTCTTTTTCCTTTAATGGTTTAAATATATTATAATTTATATCTCTTGACAACGTTTTTTTTTTAATCGCATTAATCTATGGTTGATTTAATATCTGAATATTCGTCTGCAATAAACTTCATCTACCATAACAAAATGTGTTGTTAATTAAAAGATAATCGGCATGGTCGAAGCTCACGTGTCACGTTGCGGAATTCGTCTTGACAAACAATGACTTTTCAATACTAACAATAAATAGTAAAAACGTACACACACACACACATAGAAACAAAAACATATTTTATGTTCGGCAATTATTGTTAATCGTCTGTTTGAACGACGAATTAGCGTCGGTGTTCAGTGCCCGTGTATGTTTCAATATAATTTCGGTTTGAATTACATATCTCGTGAACTGTTTGCATGCGTATTAGTCACATAATAACTTGTTATTTTTTTATGAGGAGAGAATAACCGTAAAATCTAGTTTAAGACCAATTAAAGCTAATTTTATTGTCATCAGTACACATTTAATCACATTTAATTATTTCAAAAAACAAATACTAAAACGTAAATGATTTATATGGTGTTTAAGATTTTTCGATCGTTTTCATTTGTCGAGATTAACCTCTTATTTATCG
Organism: Acanthacorydalis orientalis; assembly: GCA_034766995.1. Classification (NCBI taxonomy): domain Eukaryota; kingdom Metazoa; phylum Arthropoda; class Insecta; order Megaloptera; family Corydalidae; genus Acanthacorydalis; species Acanthacorydalis orientalis. The sequence goes on along the minus strand of CM068319.1, from coordinate 2,150,974 downwards.
AGAATTCTATACATAAATGACATTTTCCGGCTTAAATTCAGTGTAAAAGGGTTATATAGCAATGAAATATCACTCTCTAATATTGAATTTATATATTTTATTTATTATTTCAACATAAAATACAATATGTAGATAAAAAATCATTGTAGAATAAAATTTAATGCGGTTATTGTTCAACTTTGTAATATTTTTTTAAAAAAACAGAGTGCATTCAAAGTAGTATTGATCAATCGGTTTCTTTTCTGTGTAACAAAATCGTTAGCAATAAAAAATTACTTTCATTTTGTGTAAACGTAGGCTTTATTGTGGACAAATCATCTCTAAGTAGTTCCAAATTTCTTGTTCTTGTATTCGTTGTTTGAAATATATGCAATTTTTGTTTAATAGTCTGATATTTGTCAGCAACACTAGGTTTCACTTCTCACTCTTTCTGTTATAGATAAATTTGATTGTGCTCGAAGAGACAATTCTTTATTCCCATTGATTGGAATTTCCATAACATCTTCTTCTTCAGTATCAAACTGTTGACAACTACAAAATAATCTTTTAACATTTTTTTTAGCAATTTTGTAAGTTTCTTTTTTCGAGACTATGCTAAAAAGTGTATTTTTTTCTTCACAAGCAGAATTTTGTAAAAATTTATAAAGAGATATGATGTTGTTGTTTATTCTTTAATTGCAATAAGAAGCTTCATATTTAGTTCTTTGTTAACCTTCTCTAATTCAGATATAATGCATGATTTGGATATCGATTCCCAAGAAATAAATTTCGGGAGAAATGAGAAAAACTAATTATACTTTTTTCTTGAGAAATTCTCGAGAAGAAATACTAAATATATATATATATATATATATATATATATATATATATATATATATATACACTGCTGGATAAAGGCCTCTTCCATGATTTTCCATTTTGTACAATTGAATCCTTCTCTTTTCCATTGATTTCCTATAAAATTTTCAATTTCCTTAACACAACACCCAAATATATATATATATATATATATATATATATATATATATATATATATATATGTATATTAGAGGCGCCTATAAGCAATCAATTATTTCAAATTTAAACACGTATGAGTCCATTTTTTTATTATTTTCTAATCAAATACATATTATCTATCATTATCCACGACCTTTTCTCATCTATTCTGCAATTTCTAATTCTTCTCTTATAAATATTTACTGGAGTGATGAAAAATATGATTCGATGTGAACCTGAAAATCATTGACATTTCGAAACTATTTATTTTTGAGCTCTTATGGCTTAAATGCAAGATGCGGCCTCGTCGAGTGACCATGGAAAATTGCTCCAATACTTTCAGAAAATCTCCCGACCAATGAGACTGCTTTATTATTTAAACAATGTGAATCACAAGCCACTGATATCGGTATTGGTTCCTACTGTAAAGAGAGAGGGAAACAATCTAGCTACATAAAGTTATATTGGCGAATTTTTTTTTACGTGGTAAGACCGGTTTCGATATATCTATCTTCTTCATGTAGTGATAAAATAAGTAAAATCTTTTATGATGTCGTTCATCAACTGGATTAAAAAGACAAATGAAAATGACTAAATTAAGACTGTCTTTTATTTGATGGAAATATTACAACCAGTTGTAGTAAACAAATTCTTATCAGTGCACTACCTCTGAGTTCTGCTGTTCTGTAAAGATTTTAAACCTGCCGAATGACAGACTCCTTAATTCTCTAAATTACTCTACATCATAGTTCTATGTAAATAAAAGCAATCCTAATTATTTCCCTCTGGAATCTTACTTGTAGAAAAATTTCTTTTAAGAGAACTTGATACGAAAACTCATGCTGCCATCCTATATATATATATATATATATATATATATATATATATATATATATATATATATGTATATATATATATATATATATGTATATACAATCAAGTCTCTTTTTATGCGGTAGATACGTTCCACAGAAGACCGCATATAATAAAATCGCATAAAAAAGTCTATGAAAATTCAAGAAAATAAGGATGACTAGAAAATCTGAAAGTAATTGATATAAAAATTAAAAGAAGTTTGTTTTAAAACTTTATTAATTTAATTTTATTGAAAAGTAACAATTACTTTACATTTTTTCATCAGAATTATCGTCACTATCTGACAATGTTCAACACCATTTTCGAACTGGTTAAAAATCACTTTCATCACTAGAAGAGATAGTCAGCGCATCAGATCTAAACGTTAAAGACAATGGTCCTTCACAAACAGAATTAGCATCAAGTTCATCCTCTTTCTGTGATGATTTTTTCCTCGGACAATGTAATCAGGGATAACACGTTTAGATGATGATTTTAAAAATTTCTTATGCAGTTTGAGATATCCAGACGTACAATTTTTCAGCCTACATTGAAATTTGAGTGCTTGTTCAGAATTTGTGTCATGAACAAGAAAATAATATTTCAATTTATTGCAAAATTGAAGACCTTCTTGCATAATATTTGCAGTTAGGGGAATAGGTTGTTCTTCCGCTTCGCTATCGTTTTCTGGATCTTCAACGATAATTAAAGTCATCAAATAACACCATAATCACTTAAGACATTATCCACAAGCAATTCGTCGACATCATTCTGGATAAAGGAATAAATATCTTCTCCATCATTTTAATTTGCCACAGTAATGATTTCAGCCCATAATATCAATGTACAAATGATTGCACTGTTTGCAACACATTCAGGACAATCTGCTTTCCAGTAAGAATTTAAAGTTCGTGGTTTTATTCCAGCGATAACAAATACAACATGATTTAAATAGTCCAAAGTAGAAAATCTTAAATTAAAAAATATAATTATTTAAATTTAACATAATATTAATATATTTTTAATAATTTAAATTTAATAACTTTTTAAATAACTCGAAGCTCATATATATATGTATATATATATATATATATATATATATAGAGAGAGAGAGAGAGAGAGAAATAGAGATAGATAGATGTACATATAGATATAGCCTGTATATCACATATATGTTTTTTTGGTGATTTTCTTCTATAGAAGAAAAAACTACACATGACTAAGAGGCTTGATAGGGAATTATGAACAGCAGGTAGCATACAGCACAACACAATATATATATATATATATATATATATATATATATATAGAGAGAGAGAGAGAGAGAGAGAGAAGGAGATATATAGACAAATAGATAGATATGTAGATAGGTATGGATATTTATATATATATATATATATATATATAGATAGATAGATAGATAGATAGATATAGATATAGCCTGTATATCACATGCATGTTTTTTTAGTAATTCGCTTCTATAGAAGAAGAAACTCCACATGACTACTAGGATTTATATAGAATTATGAACAGCAGGTACCATACAGCACAACACAATATATATATATATATATATATATATATATATATATATATATATATATATATATATATATGTAGAGAGAGAGAAATAAAGAGTATGAAAAAGAGAGATGGACCGATATATATATATATATATATATATATATATATATGTGTATCGATAGGTAGGTAGATAGATAGATAGATAGATTTTAAATATAAAGGTATATATTTAATATACACATATATTTAAATATGAAGGTGTGTGTGTATGTATGTGTATTTTTTTGCATGTATATGAAACCTCAAATATTTAGGTTTTATATTCAACCTACGAATATTATTCATGTATAAAATTTCTTGGGAACTTAGGCATGATCAGTTCGTCATGAAAATACACATAATCAATCATAAAGAATGATCAATAATCAATTATTACACATTTTTGACAGAAATAGTTTTTGTGGTTTATGGGTGGGCGAAAAATTCATTTATGAAAGCGACTTAAAAAGTATCAGAACTATATTATAAACTTTTGTTTTATATTTGGTATATTTACCATACACGTAACAAATATGACTTACAGAAATCCAAACGTTTTTTTCCTAACATCTACTTCCTTTAGAGTGCGAACAAGTACAATAATGATATAAATACGAAATGTTCATGAATAATTAATTATCCTTATCAGAAATTTGTCGAAAACTTTAGTTAGTACATACAAATGAGATAAGGAAAAAATAAATATCATTAATATGCAAACTAATAACAAAATACAACAGTATCAGAGGAATAATACATTTTGTGTTGATGAACGGGATGAAGATTATACATTTTATTCAGTCACATCTCTCTCTCCATTTATGAAAAACAAATTTTATTTACAATGTTACATTAACTTTATAGCATTAAATTTTTATTGTTGTTAAAGGTATTTATATCGAGATATAGATATAGATACACACACACATATATATATATATATATATATACAACGGGTAAACCCCGAATTTGCATGAAATATACACCGCAAAACTTTAAAACCGCATTGAAAAGATTTGCATAAAAACAGACTCGACCGTAAGAATATACGGTTTTGTACAAACCTTAACCATTTATACCATAATTTAAAGCTTCTAGTACATTAATTTTGAATTATGGTGGCACATATGTGTACCAGCCGTCGAGAAAGGGTTAAATAATTCTACCGGTTTCTACGCAATTCTTTCAGTAAATATGAAATAACGATTATAATGTAATTGCTTAACCATAACGTGACTACAAACAAATTTTGATAAATGCGCAAGTAATCAATGTGTTTCCCTTTAAAAAAATAAAAGTGTCTCTATTTTATTCTAGTGCAAAAAAATCACCGCAAATTATTATTTTCCCATTAAAGTATAAAATGATTTTAATCGTTAATAAATTACTGTAATCGTATCTCATTTTAATTGTGTATCTTTTTTACCGCCTTAACATAACTCATTATATATATATATATATATATATATATATATATATATATATATATATATATATTGTGTATGTATGTACTGATGTCTAGGTACATATTTGATTTTATTATATTTAGATTAGTATATTGAGCATATTTCCGCGAAGTACTATTCAAACGTAACGAGTTCTTTCATTAAAATTCTTAATTTTTTCACAAAGAACATTGATACAGTCTTAAGATCAATGTCACAGTAAGTAAAAGACTTGCGTATCTCTGTTCCGCGTTCGAACAATTATCTCGATTATGAAATGTAACATTTTCATGTTTCAGCATTTCTGTACGTCATCTCTGTACTTTTTTTTGGTATATTTTTCGATAATTAATTTATCGTTTTCACCCGGATAAATTATGATATATTTTTTCTATTTCCGTCATTCGTTTTTCATTAATTGAGATATCTTTTATATCGTTTATAAACTGTGATAACTTATATACAGGATTTTCAAAGGATGATGCAATGAAATAAAACATAGAATTAGGTCTGAAATTTCAAGTTCCTTTCCTGTATTGGGTTGGTAGGAAAATAATTGCGGTTTATGATTTTCAAATTCATATTGATTTTTCTCTTTTTTGATTCTCTAGCTGTCTTAAATCGAACTGTTGAATGACTAAGAACTGTTTGATCCAGATCTGTTGGATGTCGAACGCCTAACTTTTGTGCTCGTTCTCTAATTGTTGTGTGTTGTTCTGGTTCAACTAACGCCTTCAGTTGATCGTCATAAAGTGAAGAAGGACGCCCGTGATCTTCTACATCTTCAAGGCTCTCGTCCCTAGTATGAAACTTTTGTAACAACCATTACACCGTACCACAGTAGTCCTAAATCGAAAAATCTGACTAAAATAAAAAACGTGTTGTTCGATTTTTATGAAAATTTTGTATATAAGATGAATTTTGTGTATAATGAAAAGCCACTATTTTGTATATAAGACTTTTGAAGGTCACTAATTACGAATCTGAAGTCAAATATGGAAAAAAATTAAATGGTGGCATCAAAATGGTGGACTATTTTGTTCAAAAATTATTCGATTTTCACAAAATTCAGCATTTTGTGTTTTTTAAGTCACTGATTTTTAATCTGAAATTAAGTTTTAAGTATAGTGTGTTGAAAAATGACGGCCGTTGATAAAAATACTGAAAAATTCGATAATATTGTAGGGATAAAGATTGGTAAAGTACAGGATTGGAATGAAATAATGAATCAAAAATGAAACGAGAATGAACATTTCTTATAATATCACTACACAATTTTCAGTCACTGTCTGAAGAATAATTTGAATCGTCGTAGTTTGTATCAATTAGGGAAATATTATAACTTGATTCTGTAATTGAAGATGGAACCAATGGTTGAACCACTTGTGGTGATAACGATTTTTGTTTTTTTTTTTTTGGAGGAAGTTTTCGCAAACTGGAAATCAATGGATCGGACTGTACAAACAGTCTAAGAAAAATGTCTTCCATGTTCTTAGCACTGTTATATTTTCGCGCCAAATCTCTTCAGAACTTTTTAATGTATTTACGTTATAATTTCTGAGCTTCTTCATACATTTATCCGATAGGAAACAACAAGGATTCAACAATTTTGTAACTGTGAATTAGAATTTTATGCACTATGGTTGGTATGTGATACCACGGATACATTTCGTCAAATTTTCGTTACTAATTCAGTTACTATCTTCAGATTATTATATATATTCATTATATATATTTCACTATTATAATTGTACACAATTTTTAGTTACTTTTTCCACAATTTTAAATAATACTTGCATTGATATTGCAAGTACGAAGGTACGATGAAAATTTCCGGGCCTTACATATAGTCGGCGACACTGTTCTCAATATTTTAATGGTGTTGCATGATTTTGTTCTTCATATGTTTATGTTCGAAGTTTCAAATCAATAAGTTGTTTGGTATTGGTTTGACAGCCCGCCGAATTGAACACCTCAAGCATCGTTTTTAAAAATGAAAAAAGTGGAAATTCGTCCCGGGATTATTTTTTTCTGAAAGGCTTAAGTGAAATTGATATAAAAAAGAGCTGAATTGATTGTTGAGGAACTCATCTTCATTGAATACAATGGTTAAATACTGGGTTGCTAAGTTTAAAATGGGTCGAACGAGCACCAGTGATAAACCACGCAGTGGACATCCCATTGAAGTGACTACGCAAGAAATAATTGAAAAAATTCACAAAAGCGTTTTAGCAAACTGTGGAGTGAAAGTGAGTGAGATAGTAAAGACTCTTAACATATCAACGAAATGTGTGCGCGATATATTATTAGAACATTTATGTATGACAAATCTGTGCGCTAGTTAGGTGGCACGTTTGCTCACACCTAATCAAAATAATGTCGGAAAGACGATTCAACCGATTGTTTGGCACTCTACGAGGTCAGACAATTAAGTAATGCGACAAAATTCGAAAATCGAGTATATTTAAAAATTAAGGTACATCGCTGCGATCCCCTTCAAAGTAGTCCCCTCCCGCATCTATACACTTATTCCAGCGAGTTTTCCAGTTTTCGTAACAATACTGGAACACTTCTTGTGGGACCTCTCCGAGCACCCTCGTCACAGATTCTTGGATATCTTCAATGGAGTCAAAATGTCGACCTTTGACGAATTTTTTCATATGGGGGAATAGGAAAAAGTCGCAGGGTGACATGTCCGGTGAATAGGGCGGTTGTGGTAACGTTGCGATGCCTTTAGACGCCAAAAACTGAGAGACACTGAACGCACTGTGACAGGGAGCATTGTCGTGATGCAGAACCCAAGTCTTCGCGATCTCTGGACGCACTCTGAGCACCCTTTTTCGTAATTTTTCGAGCACATTGCGGTAGAATACTTGATTTACGGTTTGTTCAGGTGGTAAGAACTCTTTGTGAACCACCCCTTTGCTGTCGAAGAAACAAATCAACATGGTTTTCACTTTGGACTTGCTCATTCTCGCATTCTTTGGCCTTGGTGCTCCAGGGACAGCCACTGTTGGCTTTGTCGTTTAGTTTCGGGGTCATATTGAAAGAACCAACTTTCATCACCAGTAATAACTCGATCGAGAAGAGTAGGATCACTTTCAACCTGCTGGAGACAATCTTGAGCGATGTTCTCTGTTCCATTTTCGTGACATACACTACTCGCGCGTTGTTACAAAACACTAAACAGCTGGCGAAGAAATGATCGTACGAGGGTGGTCAAGGTCTCAATCGAGAGAGTAGGGATCTGCTATTACGGTGGCGGAGTTACAGGTTCGCAGTGTTACCACAGGCCGAGAAAAAAAATCGGTCGCATTACTTAATTGTCTGACCTCGTATAAGCGTAATTCCATTGAATTTTTGTGTCGATACATAATCGTTGATGAGTTTTTGGTTCACTAAAACTGCTTTGAGACCAAATAACAGTCTAAACAAGCGATCGTGAAAGACGAACAAACTTCAAAAAAGGCAAAGACAATCCCATTGGCTGGAAAGGTTATGGCGACTGTTTTTTGGGATTCCCGTTGAATACTCTTCATTGACTACCTTGAAAAGGGAAAAACAATTAATAGCGAGTATTATGTGAACTTTTTCCATCATTTGAAAGATGAAACCAAGAAAAAACGGTCACATTTGGTGAAAAAGAAAGTGCTGTTTCATCATTACAATGCAACAACACATACTTCAGTTGTTTCAATGGCTAAAATTGACGAAGTAAAGTTATAATTGTTTGCCCATACACCTTACTCACCAAAAATAGTCACAAGCGTATTCTATTTGTTTCTTAACCTCAAAAATGACTCGATGGAATAATGTTTGCTAGTTATAATAGAGCCATCGATGCTGTAAATAGCTATTTTGAAAACCTTGACAAATCTGCTAACCAGTCTGGCATAACCGCTCTAGAATATTGCTAGGAAAAGTGTATTGAGCTAAATGGAAATTATGTTGAAGAATAAATAAAAATCAATTCAAAAAACGTTGTTTTCTTATTCAGTTCCGGAAATTTTCACTCCATCCTCGTATACCGATTCAATCCTATTGACTATAAGGTTATCAAGACTACGAATATATTGAGCTAATACCAAAATTATTCATGCGAACAGATTGATGTCAGCATGTGTATGTGTGTCGTTAACTAAACGAGCGTACAAAGAACCGGTAGTTTGTTGTATGTTGATAAAATAATAGCAGAGAGACGGATGTGTGTTCGACAGATTTGACAACTACAAAATTGAATACTTGACGTATGTACATCTGCTGTATTGAATTCTGTCAATATTATTTCCTCGTTGTCGCATCGAATCGGATATGATTTTTTTAAATATGGAATGTTTTTCATGTCGTCGAAATTAAAAAAAAAAAACAGTATAAGAATAACAAAAATATGCTAAACTGTCTATTATTTATTTACTTATTCAATATTATAGACTGTTTTTATGGTGATTTTAACACTTTCTTTGTAGTGCTTTGATGAAATGAAAAACAGTAGATGTTTTAACGATTCAGAGATTTATTCATGATTAAAGAATTCTGTATAGAAAATAAAATCAGCCAAACGGTTACCTATGTCTATAACGCAAAAGAACACTCGATGATAACCGATTGGTAGGAAAATAAATGCGATTTTTGTTTTCTGAATTCTAACCTTATTTTTTTCAATGAAATTGTCATTTTATCGCTTTCATGTTAATATTATGTCCTGTCTATCGCAGGTGGAGCATTTTTATGAAAAATGATAGTTATGGTTCCTTATAGACTTTATATAATAGGAAATTGTATTGAAAGCCGCTACTCACGTATAGATGGCTTTAGGCGAATATGATATTTTCAGTGACAGATGTCTCTTATGTCATTTTGACGTGTGAACACATCCCACTAAAATTCACTCATCAGACACCTTCCTCGATTTACACCAGTGATTTTCTATAATCGAATTAAAATGGAACGCTATGAGTTTTTTTCCGATATGTACTTCTACACTACTTTGATTTGAAAAAAAGTGCAGCTGAAGCTCATCGATTCCTTGTGGAAACTTATGGTGAATCTGCTCCATCGGAAATGATATGTAGAGATTGGTTTCGACGATTCAAAGTGGTAATTGTGTCGTTCATGACAAACAGCGGCCAAGGCAATCGAAAAAGTTCGAAGATGAACAACTGCAAGTTCTATTGGAGAAGCACCTTGCTCTAACACCCAAAGAATTCGCTCAACAGCTCGAAGTCGATAAATCAACCATGTCATGACGTTTACAAGCCATGGAAAAGATCCAGATAGAAGGAAGATGGCTGCTACATGAATTGACCGAAAATGCCATTCCTAATCATTTAAACATCTCGATTTCTTTGCTTGAAAGGCATAAATAGAAGAGATTCTTGTCCGGTGTATCGTGACCGGCGATGAAAAATGGATCTATTTCGACAACTCATCATAGGCTGATCCTGGCCCACCATCAACGTCAACATCAAAGAGAAACATCCACAAAGCAATGCTCCCTATTTGGAAGGATATGAGGTGTGTCGTGTATTATGAGCTGTTGCAACCGAAGGAAACAATCACCGCTGAACGCTATCGATAACAGTTGGAACGTTTCAATTATAGTTTGTTGCAAAACGACCATCAATTGCATCAAATCGTCGAAAAGTGATTCTTCTTAATGATACCGTTCGGCTTCATGTTGCTTTATCTGTAAAAAAAAGTACTGATGGAACTTGAATGGGAGGTTTTCCCACACCAAAAGTATTTTCCAAACCTGTACCCAAGCCATTATCATCTGTTCCGATCGATGCAACACGTTTTGGAAGATACCTATTTCCATAACTACGGAGAAGTCAAAAATTGGGTTGCTGAATGGATTGGCTTAAAAGACATATCATTGTTTCGTCGCGGAATTCAGCTTCTGTCAGAAAAGTGGGAAAAAGTCGTAGCTTTGAGGGCAAATATTTTGATTTATGTATTCACACATTTTGTTAGTGAAATAAATGTTCAAAAAACACAAAAAAGACAACGGCTTTCAATGGAAGCACCTAATAAAATAACTAATGTAATAACTTGATTTTTTAATATGAAAAGTAATGAAACAGCAATTATAAAGCTGTATATTTTTTTATTCAAACTAAAAACAGAGATACAGTATGCAATTTAACAAAAAAGTTAGCATTTCCACTGTGAAAAATAATAGCACCAACGAAAAAAATCTTTGCTAAACAGTTCCCTAAAATCAATTGTTTTTCGAAACAAATTAAAAAGAAATACGAAAGACTCATTCAGTATTTTGTTTTGTAACTATTATTTTTAAGAACAGCGGCGCAACGTCGTGGCCTGTAGTCAACTAATGTTTGGGGTGTCGCTAAAGTGGAATAGAAGTTCTCATGTTGACTGCACAGCATGTCACAACTGTATTGTATTCTTAGATTATGGTTGAAATACACATTTTTTAATATCCGCACAAAGATTTTCGATAGGATTCACATCTGGCTGTTCCTCATTTCTTAGAAAAAAATTTTTTAGGCAATTTGCTAGTATGTTTTGGGTCATTATCTTGCTGCAAAATCCATTTGAGCAGCATATATTCCATTCGGAATAAGGCGAAATTACTTTTTGCATCATGTCAACATAAACTTCAGCATTATGATGAATTTAATGCAAAAATTGAACATATTCCATTATTATTCCATTATTTTCGTCCCGCTATATTTAATCATCTTAAATGTATACTTTGGTCTGAAATCTTCATTCTTTTTCAAAAAATGATCCAAATATGACAATTTTGGACACGTCTGTCCAAAGAATATTTTATCATTTAGTAAGAGGCCAATTTATGTGTTCTTTAACAAATTTTATTCGATTTTCTAAATGTTTTCAGTTCAACATATCACTTATCTAAGACTTCTGCAATCAAATTCTTTCCGATAAGTCCTCTTCTTATAGTAGAGGTATTTACCTGCAAAATTAGCTCCTACTCGAACATTTCCTTAAAATCAATTGTTTTTCACGAGAATCAATTGTTTTTTGATTTATGTATTCATACATTTTGTTAGTGTAATAAATGCTCAAAACGCACAAAAGAACAGCGACTTTCAATGCAACCACCAAGTAATTCGAAGTTGTAGCGTATTCTTCATGTATCTCCATCCGTTTACTGGCCGAAATATCCTTCTAAACATTCTTATTTCGACAGTTTTCATTATTTCTGTGGTCATAGTTGATATAACCCACACGTCACCTCCATAAAATATGATAGTAAGAATCATACTCGTTCATTACGAGAAAAAATTTATCGTGGAATGAAAGGGGTGATTCGAATGCAAGTGCGCCAACGGGGTGTGTTTTTGAGTTATAATTTGTGTTCGGGCGCTAATGACCTCAGTTGTCGATGCGCCCAAAATCGCCAATAACTAACTAACTCGTGTAGTGAAAGGTTCAGGTATATATACGAGGGTGGTCCCAGAAGTACCCGGCCTGACCTAGAGATGGCGGTAGTTGTTTGAAAAATATCACTGTATTAGAAAGTACACAATCTATAAAGCATATGTTTCAAGTTTGTGGGCGACACGTTGTTTAGTATTTGTTTGGCAGCCGTCAATAGTAAACGTTTTCAGTGAATTTGTGAAAATGAAGAAAATTGGTCATCGTTACGTGATACAATACTTTTATTTGAAAGGCCTCAGCTCAACCAATATAAAAGCTGAACTGGATTCTACTCTGGGCGAGTCTGTTCCTTCGTTTACAACAGTAAAATATTGGGTAGCAGAGTTTAAACGAGGCCGTACGAGCTGCCAAGACGAGCATCGCAATGGTCGACCAAATGAGGTGACGACTCCAGAAATGGTGAAGAAAATCCACAAAGCGGTACTGGATGATCATTGACTGAAAGTGCGCGAGCTAGCAGACATAGTAGGCATTTCAAAAAGTGCGGTACATTGCATATTCTCTGAAAATTTGGACATGAGAAAGCTGTGTACAAGATGGGTGCCGCGTTTGCTCACACTCGAGCAAAAACAATGTCGTGAAGATGTTTCAATTGAGTGTTTAGTGAAGTTTCACAGCAACAAAGCAGAATTTTTGCGCCATTTCATAACCATGGATGAAACATGAGTCCATCATTTCACACCCGAGACAAAAGAACAATCAAAACAATGGACTGAAAAGGGAGAACCGGCTCCAAGGAAGGCGAAGACCGTTTCATCTGCAGGCAAGGTCATAGCGTCGGTTTTTTGGGATCCGCGTGGGATAATTTTCATTGACTATCCTGAAAAAGGAAAAACTATCAACGGCGAGTATTATGCGAACTTATTGCAACGTTTGAGCGAAGAATCAAGCAAAAACGGCCGCATTTGGCTAAGAAGAAAGTATTGTTTCATCAAGACAATGCACCAGCTCACAAATCCGTTATTGCAATGGCCAAAATTAATGAATTAAAGTTTGAATTGCTACCTCATGCACCCTATTCGCCAGATTTACCCCCCTCGGATTATTTTCTGTTCCCAAACTTGAAAAAATGGCTCAGTGGTCAAAGATTTCCCAACGATGAAGAAGTGATGTCGGCAGTTAATGGGTATTTTGAGGAGAAAGACAGTTCTTATTATAAAAAGGGTATCGAACTTATTGAACATCGCTGGGAAAAGTGTATAGAGCTGAAAGGAGATTATGTTGAAAAATAAATATATTTTTTTCCAAAATTTTTGTGTTTTCTTTGTTGGGTCGGGTACTTCGGGGAGCACCCTCGTATATATATATATATATATATATATATATATATATATATACAGTTGCGTTTTCTTTATGCCTTTCTTTTTAATATGGCTTTACAGTTATGCGGTGTATATTTCATGTAAATTCAGGGTTTCCTCGTTGTATATATATATATATATATATATATATATATATATATATATATATATATATATATATATATATGAGCTGCGAGTTGTTTAAAAAGTTTAAATTTCAATTATACTATTTTTTAAATTTTATATTCATTAATTCAAAATTTTCTTTTTTGGGCTGTTTAAATCATATCTGCTATCGGTGAAATAACATTACAAACTTTAAATGTCTATTGGAAAGCTGATTTTCCTGGTTGTGTTGCAAACAGTACAAACATTGAAACATTGACATTATCAGCTGAAATCATCATTTTGGCACATGAGATTGATGGAGAAGGTTTTATTACCTTTAACCAGAATGATGTCGACGAATTTTTTGTGTGTAATTCCTTCAGCTATGGTATTTTTTGTATAATTTTAATTAACGACAAAGATCCAGAAAACGGTAGTGAAGCAGAAGAAAAACCTAATCCTCTCACTTCAAACATAATGCGAGAAGAACTTGAACTTTGCAGTAAATTGGAATATCATGCACTTATTCATGATACAAATTCTGAACGAGCCTTCAAATTCCAAAGTGAGATGAAAAATTGTATGTCTGGATATCACGAACTGCATAAAAATTAGTAAAATCGTCATCGCAAAGTTTAATCTCTGATTACATTGTCAGATGAAAAAGGGGACATGAAATTGGTGGAGAAGGTTTGATACCTTTAGCCAGAATGATTTCAAAAATATTATAATGTACAATCGAGTCTATTTAAAGAAATTTTCTATTTTGGACCATTTAAATCATGTTGTATCTGATGTAGCTGAAATAAGACCACAAACTTTAAATACCTGCTGGGAATCAGCTTGTCCTGGATGTGTCGCAAACAGTGCAACTATTCAAACATCGACATTATCAGCCGAAATCATTACTTTGGGACACGAAATTGGTGGAGAAGGTTTTGATACCTTTAGCCAGAATAATTTCGACAAATTTCTTGTGGATAGTGAAGCACAAGAAAAATATACCTCCCTTATTGCAAATTTAATTCGATAAGGTCTTCAACTTTGAAATAAATTGGAAAATCAATTTCTTGTTTATGACATAAATTCTGAAGGAACCTTCAAATTCCAACATAAGCTAAAGAATTGTATGTCTGGATGTCGTGAACTGCATAAAATTTGAGTAAAATCATCGTCGAAAAGTTTAATCGCTGATTACATTGCCAGAGGAAAAAAATCAACACAGAACTAGGCTGAATGATCGCTAATTCTGCCTGTGAAGAACCATTGTCTTTAACATCCAGATCTGACGCGCTGACTATCTCTTCTAGTAATGAAAATGACTTTACACCAGTTCGAAAATGGTGCTGAACATTATCATATACGAACGATAATTATAATAACAAAATGTAAAAAATTGGTATTTTTCACTAAAATTACATGAATTAAGTCTTCAAACAAACATATTTTAAGTTTTATATCAATTTCTTTCAGATTTTCGAATGAATTTTTAAATATTCTTATTTTTCTGAATGTTCATAAACTTTGTTATTAGATTTTGGGTGTATATTAACTCATTGATTTGATTTTATGCTGTTTTAGAAAATTATAGAACGTATTCTTAATTTCTGTAAGTAATAACTTTCTTGTGCAATTTTTCATACACGGTTTTCTGTGGAACGTATCTACTGCATAAAAAGAGACTTGACTGTGTATATATATATATATATATATATATATATATATATATATTCATACATACATGCACTTTTGTAATTTGTTTTGTTCCTGTTTATGAGGATATGAAGTTATTTTTTTATCATGAGGTTAGTATTATTTGTTCTGGTTTCTCCATTATCAGTTTCGACTTTCACTTTTACAGATAGGTACTGCGTATACACATACCCATCTGAAGATGTCAAAAGACGAAACCAATAATGGAGAAGAAAAAACAAACAATAATGACCTCATGGTAAAAAAACAACATACTTGTACAAGCATATCGAAAGATAACAATTCGGTTATTTTATTAATTAACTGATTTCGTAAATGTTTCATATTTTAATTTGTTTAACTTTTGAAAACAATCATACACAAATAATAATTTTGTATGTTTACGATAAAGAGAATTACTTTATTGCATTTTATAAATTAGATGTAACCAATGTGTTCAAAACACAAGTAGATTGATTTTAATTAACAATATTATTTATAAAAATTAAAACTGAATTTTCCAGTTTATTTGTGGACATAAATATATGTTCTTTCAAATACATATCTTAATCGAAAAATTATATTTCCCTTATATTTGTAAAAGATGATTCAATTTAGGCTTACACATGAAAATTTTTTTTAAAAAAATGAAAGAATTAAACAAATCATGTTATTTCTCATTAAATATTTTAGTTTAATTCAATACCATTCTGTATAAAATATTATATTGTTGAAATAGCCGCCGTGGCTCCTGTGGCATGATGCAATGCGCTTATCATAATTTTCGATTAATCGAGGCACAACGCAGGCTGTATGTCAATTATTTTGCGTCGTATTTCCTATTTCATCTCTGCAATCGTGTTCGGTTTGTTCTCGTAGACTCTATTCTTCAAGTAACCCCAACGAAATAAATCTAGAGTAGTTAAATCGAATGATCCCAGTGACCAATTGATGTCGCCTGTGTGACTGGAAGCACTGTATTGTTGAAACCAGAGATCTTTGATGTCCATACCTTCCAATCGGTCTCACAAAAAGTTTGTTATCATGCTTCGATAACGAACGGCATTTGACTTTCCCATTTTTTGTTTTCGAATATTTTCTTTCAAAATTGGTTATAAATGATCGATGGGTCTGAGGTCAAGCAATTATGGAGATGTATCTAGAACTGGCGGAAAATGGTTAACGAGCCACAATCGAAAATCCAACGACTTGTTTTGAGTCATTATCTTGATAAAATACAAACCTATTTGCCAGCTCTAAATTTTCAGTAGTATTTCTTAAATTGTTCTTTAAAAGGTCAATATATTTTCCTGTATTCATGATTCCGTTAATAAATACAGTTTTACGACTCGAGAAGATGAAAAATATCTCCACATCATAAGTGAACCTCCACCGTGTTAGATTTTCAGAATCGAATTTTCTTTGTCCAGTCTTTTATTTGGTTTTTACCATACTTTTTGCATTCATTTTCAGACAAATAGACATAATTTTCTCTCATTGGTAAACAAATAACTTTATTCCAAAATTCCATATTCTTGTTTATATGTCTTTTGTAAACGCAGCAAATTGTAGACGCTTCTTTCTATTAATGCTACTAATGAAGGAATTTCTTCTAGATAGTCCGTTCTTGTAGTCATATTTGCTTAAGGCTCTTCTAATTGAATATACGCTAATGTTTTTTCCAGTCGTATTCTCAATAGGAGCAGAAAGTTGAGGAGCACTAATAGAATGATTTTTTATTACTTCCTTCATAATTTCACACTCGACCCGATCACTAAATATTTTTCTCCCTACATTTCTGGTTCTATTTTTGACACTGCTTTTACTTTTGCATTTTTTATTATATACTGCCTGGTGGAATAACTTTTTTGAACCAATTTATTAATTTCCTTTACAGATTTACCGCTTTCATGTAAGGAACTTTTCCTGTTTATATGATTGTTTCGAATTCTTTTCTTCCTACGATTGCTGATATATATTTCACGTACCACAAAACAATCAAAAACGTCACAATTCTAGAGAGATCAATTTTACTTTTAGATTTTTCAAACGAATACTCAAGTGTATCGCAGTACACGCACATCATTTGAACTTATTGCACCATTTTTATTGTAACTAGAGAAATGATTATTTTTTTCTTAGAAGAAAAATACAATGCAATATCGGTCTACACTGTAAATTGCGAAATCATTTTTATTGTTATCTTCCATAACTATTATCGTCATTGTTGCGTGTGGGAGTAGCACTACCGACTTATTGTGGTAATAAGAATTGAGAACTCCTTTTTAAATTAATGAGAAGGAATCTGTTTTGTGTTTTTAACTTTTTATTTTCAACGATGAATACCAGATATAATAAAAAAAACTATTGTAGTGTTTGGTATAATGACTTAAGCTGAGCTTCTGACTTAACGCTTATGTCTTCATGACTTGTCACTTCAAGTCTTACTTCTTCACGGCTTATTTGACTTATCACTTGATGACTTAGTTCATGACTTGTCTTTATCGCCCATCAATCAATCAAATCAAAAACATTTTATTGACAATAAGTTTGCATACATGGCCTTGTGGGGCCGGTTGATACTTAAATACTATTGCGGTGTCTTTACCGTTGCCGGTAGTTATCCTCGGTTCCAAATTGAAAAATTGTGTAGTATATTTGAATTTTTTTAATTGTCTTTGAGTGTCTGTTCTTCCCGGGAAAAAATTTTCAAAAAAAACCGGGAGTAGCCTCTTTATCGCCTAACGTGGACAGTTTTATATGATTTCGGACAGTATTCCATGAATATATTTTAATATTAATACAAATGAATGCTAACGGTACAGACTATTAGTTTGCAATACAATAAATACATATAACCTAATGGCCTGAGCTAATGAAAAGAGGCAGAGCATAGGTACGTAAGTACCTATGAATGGCTTAATTTTGAAACTGGAATTACCCTGACAATAATGTTATTTTAATACATTAGAATAAATATAATTATCGAACTTCAACAGGCATTATCTACCAACTTTTTCTTGTCTTTTGTAGTATCAATTATTTTATACGAATACGACTATCTGCAACTGTATATAAATTTGAAGGGCACAAACCACAATTATTGTTCTAACAATCTAACACGATAATAAGAAACAATTACTTCTGTTAAATTTGTACAAATGTTAACTTTGAGTCATATTTCAGACATTAATAACCCTGATTTTTTTTAAAATCTTACATAGTGGTATAACAGTATATAAATGCTTTAAGGAATACATTAGATAGACATGATATAAAATTAATAAGTTTTATACGATACGATCCACACATCTATTTCTATTTGTTGACTTTTTCGGGAATTGGAAAACAAATAATATTTTAGAAAAAGACGAGAATAAAAAAATAAACAACTTAATTTTCGTTATATTCTTAATATAAAAATCGTACTTATTAGTATTCTCGCATCATTTTACACAGATTAAATATATGATTGTTCAATCTATACAAAACTCTACACAGACACACATTTTTTTCAATGTCACCGTGTTGTTATTAAACCAACGTCCATGCTGTTTGTTTACAATGTTCCGCTTGTTTAACGCACCAGTAAACCTGTAAAATGTAGATAGATACAGAGATAAAATCATATAATCAGCGACAGCATTTGTACGCTCGGTGTGAAAAAATCAACATGACATTAAATCATTTTACTCTTCATTGTCGCTGTGCGATTTGAATATAATTTTTGTTATACTTTATTTTTATTACTTAAGTTTGTTATTATTCCTTTTTTTGTTCATGCAAGAATATACTTTTATTTTTAAGTACAGCATGTGCAGGTATTGGGTCATCTCATAGTTAATGATATATTTTCATATAGATGAAAATGGGTGATGCAATACTTGAAATAACGTATCAGATGCTTATGCTGCTCAATTGTATGTATTTTTTTCTAAATCTTATCGTGGAATAATAAAGTGATTATACAAATGTACAAAGAAATATTAATTATCATGGAAGTGTCAAAAAAGTATACTAGGCATATTTTTTTTGGAGAGTTTCGTCGTGGAATGAACCCTACCACGTAGCAAAAAAATTGTGGGAAATTTTGTGGTTCAGATGTTACTAGTTTTAACCGAGGACAGAGATGGTTTTAACGATTTCGGTCCAGGAAATTCAGTCTTGAAGATAAGAAAATGTCAGGACGTCCTTAAAAAATTTAATAACGAGATCCTGTGAACAAAGCGGAATAAAATCCTAATTTTACCATAGAAGAATTATCCAAGCAGCTCAAATCAATTCAATCAAGTATTCATTGACACTTGAAAATGATTGGTAAGGTTTCTTAGCTTGGTAAGTGGATTCCGCGCTAGTTATAGGACGTTAATTTAAAACAACGTGTGGTCATTTGGAATTTTCTTTTATGTCAATTGTAAATTGATCCGTTTCAGAATAGAATTGGTACTGCTGATAACAAATGGCTTGTTTATAACTCTATTAAATTTCAAAAACGGTGAGTTGATTGCAACGAAACACCATTTTGAATTGCAAAAGAAGGGCTTCATCCAAAAAGGTTATATTTTCTGTTTGGTAGGATATGAAAGGAATTATCTATTATAAGCTATTAGCAGAGAATCAAACCATCAAAAAGGAGTTTTATTGTGAACAACTGGTATGGCTAAAACGATTCATTGATGGAAAACGAGCAGCATTAACCGACAGAAAAAGTGTAATTTTTCACCACAACGCCCGAACTCACACAGTACGCGAATCGCTCCAAAAATTAAGGAAATTCGAATGGAAAGTTATGACGCATCCACCATATTCCCCTGACCTAGCACCATCGGATCATCATCTATTTCGAAGTCTCAAAAATCACATCAATGGAAATCGGTTTTATACAGAGAGTGATTTCCAAACGGTGCTTGACTTTCTTTAATGCAAATCCCAAAAAGTATTATCGTCAGGGTATTAAAAATTTAAGATTGAGATAAGAAGAAGAAGTAATAACGGAAAATATATTTTGGGTCAAAATTAAAACGTTAATTTTTTTTCGTCGTTTCAAAACCTATTTTAAAAAACCGCATTACTTATGGAATGATCCAACATATTCGAGTGTCAGAACCAGTGTTCGTTTTTGCAAACTGGTTCCCAAATATATATAAAAAGGACATGCTTACTAAAACTACACGGAATTTTCACTTTTTCACTGAAATTCACGATGTGAGAATTGCTTCTTGTTGCATCGATATATTCTATTTTTTTAAAATTAAACTTTTTTGGACACGGTAGGAACGAGTCGAATCGACGTGAAACAAAATTGTGTGACGGAAGTTAAGTACATATGAATAGAGACGATGCCAACAGTACGAGTCGAAACGCTGTGAAATAAAATTTTGTGACGAAATTGGAAGGGAGGTACGCATAGGAGTGGGGTGGGGTGTTGTGTAGTATGGAATGTACAAGTGCATTATCGTTTTATATACTAAGACTCATGACAATAAATTAATTGGAAATTTAAGATCGGAAAAAAAGTTTACCTGTGTAATCGGCTTGGCAGAAAACAACGCAGAGCCGAAGCGTATCCTAACGTATCACTTTGCCAGTTAAGAATGTGATTTTTCTTTGAGTATGGGGTGGATGATTTTTATCATTAACTTCCCCTTTTCCTTTTATCAAGAGTACTAGGCTTTTTGAAATTTTTCCTCTCAAACAAATTGAAGTTTAAATTTTGAAATCAAGTTATATGAAAGAAGAGAAGTGAAGATTGGATATCTGGGAGAATTCTTCCCCAGGAACGATCAAATTAAAGTAGATGTCTACAGAGATCATTTGATGAGCAGAACTATTAACTAAACTAATCGAAAAAAAATCGTTTTATATACATATTTATAGCTACATGTATTTATATATGTAACGGGACGAGGGTGGGTGATCTTCGATCATTATGCAAAGTCAACTAGGTTTTTTGAAAATTTTCCTAAATAAAAGTCAAGATATGACACATAAACAGCAAGATTGCTAATAAAACATCACAAAGACTAGATAAATGGGAACGATTTCCAAGGTTCGACTACTACACCAGGACTACAAAGAAAAATAGCCAATATCTGATAAAAACTGACAACTAAAAAAAACTATATACATATTTAAGCTATCACAGATCAACTGTTTAATTTTTCAATAATGATGATCCAGAACCTGTTAAATATAGGCAGAGTTATGTGGAAATAATATCTGCAGCCTATTAACACTGTGTGTATTTTACATTAGGAATACTTTAAAAATGTAGTGTCAAACCGAAAAGTATATTGACAACTGACAATGAACTGTTCGACCGTAGATAAAAGACTCTCTAGATGAGAAGGTACGGGTTAAAAACCCGTAGCATAAAAATGATTGGTTGGAGGGGTGAGAGGTGCGGGGTGTTAACTCATGCTGACACAGCCAGATGGCACTGTCCGCGCGACATTCGTGCGGGAGATTTAAGTACTTTAAATTTGAATATTAGCTGGCATACGTTGCCATTAAGAAATATTTAATTTTAATATAATTTTATAATAATTCTCAAGTAATCAATTCCATGTAAAATAAGAAATTCATTACTTTAAAGTTATATATAAAATTGTGTTCAAATTAAATGTTTTTGAATGGATGTGAATATATTTTAAATTATTTATTTTTTTTGCAATCATACTATTGTATAATGCTGCTTACAATTCACAAAAAGAGATAGTTAACATGTAATTTATATATTTTAAAAAAATATTTAACACTAAGAATAAATAACTAAACACTAGTAATAAATACAAAAAAAAAGAACATTTAACACAATACTAAAAATTACTTTACCATAGAAACCAAAGAAAGGGGTATTTTCTTAGATTTTAAGGAATATAACGCTTTCAGGTTATTGCATCCCATGTCACACACCGTGCACATAATTCGAGGTTCAATTGACTCTACCCGCCGAACAATTTCAATGATCATTTGTGACAAATGATCTGAACTTAAATTTCGACAAAAGTAGTAGGCAATTGACTGATTCCAACTGCGTCTCACACCTTGCAACATAAAAACCATGACGCTACTTACATATTCCTTCCCTATAAATCCGGTGTTCATGTTAACATGCCCAGTGATTCTATCAGCACGTAAGCCATACGACAACCCCTCGAGAATTAACATTTCATCGAACATTAACACACAGAAGTTGTCGTTGTCCTCTAAAGTACTGACCATTCTTGTTAGGTACGACATAATGTAGTCGTTCACACCTGGTTTCAAAGCGATCAATCTCAAAAAGTCATTAAAGAATCAGTCGTTGGTAAATCAATTAATTTCCATAAACGATAACTTTTTAGACTTCTTTTCCAGACAGACAAACATAACAACTCCTCTTCTTCTATCCACTGTTTACCTGAATCTGCTATACACCTGACACGAACCTAAAGAAAATACATTTATGTTTATTAATTCCTAAAGACCAATGTAAACATTTATGAATTTACTTTCAGATCATTGCATCTCACATAGCATGGTTTTGAAAAATAACAATTTTTCAAAACCATATGTAATAAACCACAAGCAGGTTATGTTAAGAAATAAAAATATTTTATATCTGTATTTTCAAGTACAAAGAGAGGATCGCTGATCTGTTGATGCAGTTTAGTTGGGAATTGGTAAAATCGTATGATCTTAAATGACGCTGACATTTTTTTTCACTCTACATGCTGAATCCGCTTGTTCTTCACCAATTGCCAATGTTTGAATCCGAGGACGTGCTCTACAATACAAATATTATTACACATAAATAACTATTAAATTAAAGTTAATCTTATCAAAATATAACTCACCCGCTTTAATCACAAATTATTGCACAGACACTAAACAATAAAAATGTTAAACACATGTCAAACGGATATAATTTTTGAACAGCATCTTTTTAAGAATGCAATTTTTCTTCGACCAATAAGAAAACATATATATGTTCATGTTTTCTGCCAATAGTAAAACGATATATAAAATGACGTATAAATCGAAAAACTAACTCCATCCATTCGTGTCAACATTACTAAATAGCATTCTCAAGGTCGCCTATGTTACTTTGACTGGCCTGCTCTTAAATTTCTTAGAACAATGATTCCCTTGTACGAGGTCAGACAATTAAGTAATGCGACCGATTTTTTTCTCGGCCTGTGGTAAAACTGCGAACCTGTAACTCCGCCACCGTAATAGCAGATCCCTACTCTCTCGATTGAGACCTTGACCACCCTCGTACGATCATTTCTTCGCCAGCTGTTTAGTGTTTTGTAACAACACGCGAGTAGTGCATGTCACGAAGCCCACCGAATGAACATCGCTCAAGATTGTCTCGAGCAGGTTGAAAGTGATCCTACTCTTCTCGATCGAGTTATTACTGGTGATGAAAGTTGGTTCTTTCAATATGACCCCGAAACTAAACGACAAAGCCAACAGTTGCTGTCCCCTGGAGCACCAAGGCCAAAGAAGGCGAGAATGAGCAAGTCCAAAGTGAAAACCATGTTGATTTGCTTCTTCGACAGCAAAGGGGTTCGCACACAAAGAGTTCGTACCACCTGGACAAACCGTAAATCAAGTATTCTACCGCAATGTGCTCAAAAAATTACGAAAAAGGGTGCTCAGAGTGCGTCCAGAGATCGCGAAGACTTGGGTTCTGCATCACGACAATGCTCCCTGTCACAGTGCGTTCAGTGTCTCTCAGTTTTTGGCGTCTAAAGGCATCGCAACGTTACCACAACCGCCCTATTCACCGGACATGTCACCCTGCGACTTTTTCCTATTCCCATATATAAAAAAATTCGTCAAAGGTCGACATTTTGACTCCGTTGAAGATATCCAAGAATCTGTGACGAGGGTACTCGGAGAGGTCCCACAAGAAGTGTTCCAGAATTGTTACGAAAACTGGAAAACTCGCTGGAATAAGTGTATAGATGCGGGAGGGGACTACTTTGAAGGGGATCGCAGCGATGTACCTTAATTTTTAAATATACTCGATTTTTGAATTTTGTCGCATTACTTAATTGTCTGACCTCGTATAATCCTATCAATTAAAACAACGCTATACGTGCTGTATTGAAAAACTGGTCCTAGGAAGTCAGTAAACTATAGAAAAACAAAAGTACTCCTAAATATTTGACCAGAAACTGTGCATATTAATTATATGACATAAGTGTGCGAATACTTTTTTGACCCGCTGTACATTGGAAATAAAATGAAATATGACAATGAATCAATTGTTGTTTTCATTCTTCTGGAATAACTCAATAATACAGTAGCATTTATTATGTCCTGTTTGATTGTCTGTTATTTATTTGTGTAAGTAATTATTATTTCGTATTGAAATTATCATTTCTTTTTTAAAAAATCACTTCTTTTTCCATGTAACGATTGTTCTAACACTATTTTACTAAACATGAACGCTACAATCGTTTTTTGGTTTATTTTAATGATACAAATGCATTGCTGTTTTTCATTGTTAAGAGGAAAAAAAATGCAAACACAATGGTACAATATCGAAAGTGATCGTGAACTATTATTTAAACATCTTTTTTTCTTTCTAGTGGCATCGTGATGTTCCACGCAAACCTATTGAAGTTCCTACATAAAAGAATACCTATTCTGTCATGGGTTCACCAGTATAATGTAGAAACAGGAATTTCTGATATGGTCGCCGGGATCACTGTCGGCTTAACATTGATTCCACAAGCGATTGCATACTCAGCATTAGCGGGTTTAACACCACAGGTAAGCAATTATTTCTAGTGAGTTGAAAAAGTATTCATACACTTAATGTTTTACATTTAACACTAGATTTACGGAATCGGTCAATTTGACGGGTTTCTGATTTCATGCTTAAAAATTCCGAACATGTAAATATAATTTTCTAGTTATTATATATTGGTTTTTAATGATATAATGTAGTGAATATATATCTCCACTCATTTTATCCGAAAGACATATATTTTCTTATTTCTATATGTTGTATACCCATTTTTATGAAAATTCGTCAAATTGACGGGTTACTTAATTTACAATCAATCGTTTCAATTGTTGCGGAATAACAAAAATAAAAATGAGTATGAGTAAGGAAAACAAAATAAATAACGGCTGTTTAGCAGCGAGTACGTTAACGAACAGCTTTGAACTATTTGTTTACAAAAAGAGCAAACCTTATCATATCACGAATGATCATCTCAACTGTGGAGTTTGCAGAGAAAGGACGTGATATTTGGAAAATTAGTGAGGCTGAACTTGTTATTTATAATACAATTGGAGCAAAGCGAATGATAATTTCAAAAGTGAATTTTGCAGAAAAGGAAGTCGAGTTTATTTACTAGACAAAGATTTGAATTTTTCATGGTAGTTTGAAAATCTATCCATAAAGAAATATTTTTTTACATTTATGTTCTACTTACTTACTTGGGTAGGTATCATGGACAAGTCTCGAAAAGATATTGAATTGATAAAAACACTAACCAGTATAGATGAAGACCTATCTGAATCGGATTCTGATGTAAGTGTTACCGAAATAACGTTGATTTCTGTAATATGGGACAGATTTATCCAAAATAGTCAGGCTCGTAATAAGCCTGCCATGAACATTACAATTGATGAACAATTGTTCACAACTAAAGCTAGATGCTGATTTACACAGTACATGCCAAATAAGACCGATAAATTCGGCATTAGTTTTGGTCGGCACCGGACGTTACAAGCAAATATCTTATAAATGGCTTCCCATATTTAGGGAAAGACAAAATACGACCATCAAATATACCTTCGAGCGAATTCGTCGTGCTCAAGCTTGTTGAACCATATTTAGGCCATGGAAGAAACATTAATACTGACAACTTTTTCACAAGCATTTCCCTTGAAAAAAATTTGCTTGCAAAAAAAAACCCTTCTGGGGACTATACGTGCAAACAGAAGAGAATTGCCAAAATGATAATGATAATATGATCCGATTTTCCACAAAACTTTAGAAATCAGATGACTACGTTCTCACAGTTTACAAATCCAAGCCAAACAAAAACGTATTATTGCTCAGTTCTAAACATAACAATTTCAAAATAGAAGGTAATGCTGGAATGAGTAAGAATTTTATTTTTCAACTGGCTAAAGAACTAGGCAGTGGCTTTTGTGACGAATAAAATACTAGTTCCAATTCATTGCCAGTTATACAAAATCTGAATGTACGAAAGTCTTGCCAAATCGAATTATGTAAGAAAAATAGATCTAATAATATTTGTATTGAGTGTAACAAGTATGTATGCGGAAAATGTACATTCAAAATGGAGTTTATATGTAAAAAATGTACTGAATAAACGTACTTAATAAAAATCTATTGATTTAAAATAAAAAGATTTACAAAACATTGCATTTTCATTTATCCGTCAAAAAGACGGATTTCAGTAAAAGTAGGTATACAGTCGATACCCGTAAATCTAGTGTTTTTTATGTGAAATTTTCTATGTGTATTTTATGTGAAATGAGTCGAACTTACAAGGAGAGGGCGCTAGCGTGGCGAACTCGAATCGCTCGAGGATCCGTGGATTGGTAGATACTAACCTCTAGTTTATGTTCTTTTAACACTTTGATGCAATTTTGCGCTGTTCGAGAGAAAACGGGCCTCAAAGTTTTAAGACGACAAATGAGTACCGGTCTTCCTGTAATTATATCAAATGAGCATATAATATAGTTTATTAGCTAAGGCGGCCGGAACGCTGAAAATCTCGGGTTCATTTCCTATTGTTGAATTTGTTGTTTCGTTTTTGTAATATAAATGTTATGTTAATATAAACATTATTGTTTTTTTTTGCAAAAAAATCACTTAAAAATGTTTCGACGATAACTTTATTCCTCTTTATTTTTTTATCATTTGAAAACACAGATATATTTTTATAATCGTAAGAGAACATTGAAATAAATTCCCTGGAGCTACGTAAATTTTAAATAACAAAGCTAATCGCAGTGGAAAAGATTTCAGAGCCATGTTTTGAGAAACTTGCACATATGTTTTTCTTGTGAAACATGCAGTAGTATGTTATGTAGTGAGTCGACTCTCACACAGAAGAGAGAGGAAGTTCTTCAAAAATTTGCAGCATTAGTGAAGCATTATGATATGTAACGTGTCGACTTTTACACGGAAGAGACAGGAAGTTCCTCGAAACATTGCTCCGAAATCTTTTTTACTGCGATCAGCGTTATTATTTTAGATTTGCGTAGCTGCAGTCAATTTATTTCAATATTCTCTCACGAATATAAAAATATACATGTGTTTTTAACTGATAAAAAAGTAAAAAGGAATAAAATTCGTTAAAAAATTTTTAGGTGACGTTGTAAAATGTATTGAAAAAAGAAATTTTTATATTAAAATAACATTTATTATTTATATTATAAGAAACAAAACAGAAAATGATCACACTTCAACGTCTTCAAACGAATTAAAAGTTCTGATTTGTTAAAATCATTAGAAAATTTCATTAAACATTAAAAAATTTCGTGATGAATTTTCTAATATATAAAAAGAAATAACAGTCATGTAGTCGTATAAATTTTTGGGCCCCCTACTTTGGTTAATCTTCCCCTGTCTGTAAAGTCTTTCCATTAGACTGCGATTTTCTTTGAATTTTCTACCTAGCTCGAAGCAGAAATTTGCATTACATCAAAAAATCTATATTTACTATCATTGTGTTGCATTTACTGCAGCTAAAACTAAATATCCTTGTAATTAAAGACTCAAGAGACTGAATTTACATACTCAAAACTTCCAATGTTCTCTATCTTTAAATGTATGAGCTCGTGTGTAAAACTTTTTCACCTGTCCTGTTATATAAAATAAGACTGTTAATAATTAGCATTCGGTTTGTTTAACCAATTGACTTTGATTTCAGTACGGACTGTATTCCGCTTTTGTCGGAGCTCTCGTTTACATTGCATTTGGAACATGTCCAGAGGTCAGCATTGGACCAACAGCATTAGTATCGTTACTTACATTCAACTACACGCATGATACAAATCCGAGCTTCGCTGTACTTCTGTGCTTTTTAGGCGGATGCGTACAAGTTTTATGCGGAATCTTTCAACTAGGTAAATTTGAGATCTATACTTAGAAAATATTAAATGATCAATACTAAAAGAACGAATGATTTCAAAACCATCATATTTAACACTAGAACTACCGACAGTTAAGACAAGGCTATTTCAACCGCTTCTTTTTTCAAAAATTTTATTCGAGCACGATATTCAATTTTGATTACTTGTGACATTGTTAAGAACACGTCGTACTCTCATCGCTGTTATTGTACAACTGATAGTCTTTTATAGCCTTGAAGTTCTGACTGAACGCGACTGAGACATGAATTTCTCACACTGCATAATCATTGCGTGCGACAAAACGTTCTAGACCGACAATATTTGGCACAAAGCTCGTTCTTTAGCACTAGAACTACCGACAGTTAAAACGAAGCTATTTCTACTAAAACCAGTCAAAATGACTGGTCTTTAAAAAATTCGTAATAATAGAATATTTATATATTTATTGACTTATTAGATTCTCATAAAAGGAATTCTATGTTATGTAGCACATTTTTGATATTACATATTAACCTATTTAAGACCATGTTCCTTAAATGAGGATTGGGACATTTTATCACTTGTACATCAATGAGAATAATAAGTATAATAAAGAATATATGCTTTGGTAAAAAAAAATTAAAATAAATTTTCATTTCAAAGTTATTCTTATAGTATAAAGTAAATTATTAAGTATAAAAAGTTATAATTTGTCACATTTCTTACACACGTAGTTTTTCTTTTGGTCCATTTTTCGCACACATATTTTTTTACAGATATACCAAATGGTGGTAGTCTCATTATTATTATAGTACCCTATTTGATACCACTTGTATGAACAAAGTGAGCTTTTTGAAGTTGTTTGTACATTAGCTTCTCCCCTGGTTTTACATTTTCAACGGCATTTTCAGTGGCAAGTTCATCTGCTAGTTGAAACATAAATTCACCTTTCATAATATTTTTTGTAATATTCTGGACCGGATACGTCTTGAAAATATTATAAAATGGTAATCTTCCAGGACTAGACCCTTCTTGCATTTTTTCACAACTAATTCCTTCTGTAGCAGTTTCATTTTCATCTTCAGAAGTTGAAAGCACTCGAGCACATCTTCTTTTACATAAATTCAAAATATTTTTAAATTCGCTATCACTTTCTGAGGACTCCAGAGCATTTTATTCGTCTAAAAGCTCATTACCACTGTCCTAACTATCAAAAAGTTCATCGTGAATACTGCACAGTTCATTTGAATTTCTTCTGATTCACCTTCACTGTCATAGAGTTCATTATCCTCGATATCAGAGCATTCCATTGGTATATCGTTCTATTTTTCCAATAATTCAACGATTTTTAATCGTTTTGCCATTTTGTAGTTTAAAAATAGAGTAAAACTAACGATTACATAAAATTTAAATTTTATTCCTTTTTCACACCTCACACTTATTGAAATAATATGTCGTTTATAATAATTTATATAATTATTATTTATTATATTATATGATATGAGTGCAACATTCATCAAAAACTTCAATACACATTCTACGTCTCCACATATAAGTGAACGACTAAATATATTTTCGAATGAATGCATTAGTTTTGCATTACCATCATGATCGATCCGGAATTTTCCTGATAATTTTCACCACCACACTGAATGATACGCAGTAAAAATTCTAAGAATGTATGAGAAATTGTACAAAACGAATAAACCGGTAAACTGTTTCGTGCTCGGTAAACAGATTGCAGGACACTCTTATACTTTCACATCTAGCCATTTTGACTAATATTAGTATAAGTAGCCATGATACAAAATAATTTTTAATGAAAAAAATAAAAATAAAATTCATTATACTATTTCCTTAGTTATCGCTGCAAAAATCATGACATCGTTGCCGGAAAAAAAATGTAACATGAAGTAGGAATTTTAAAATAAAATTGTAAAACCAGTCATAGCTTTAACCCTTTCAGACCTGATTCACATTATAATGTACACTGTTTAACTGTTTCAATATCTGACTTAAAATATTAACCCTTTAAGCGTTTTCTTTTATTTTGAGAATGTGCACTGTTGTGTTTGATTATTTCTAGCAATGAAAACACAGTAAATGCATTTGCTGTAAGATTGAATTAAATTATAAAAAAATGATAAATTTTTCTAGTTGTTTCTTTGAAAGTCTTTTAATTTTATTGATAAATAATTCACAAATCAAATTTCATTACTGATTGTTGCCATCAATTTTTTACACTTGAATGTTGTTTCAAACTCAGGTGACTTTCCAAATATTGCTCAGCATATAAATTAGTTTGCTCCAGTATTATATTAAGTAAGTCATAATCCAAAAAAGTTCTATATAGAACACACATTTGGTTTTTTACGAATGGGGAATAGTGAAATTTGGGCCAGAATGAGTAGTAAATTTAAATAGTGCTCGCTCTCCACCTTTAATATTCCATGGTACATTTGAATTTTTATTTTCTTTATCGGGTTCATTACCCTTCTTCATCCTCATCACTACTTTCATCATAAAACGTTGTAATTACTGATATTCTTTTCTGTGTCCTTGTATGTAAAATCACATCTTCATTATCTTTTTCAACCTCATCACTATTTTCATCAGAAAATGTTACAGGTGTTATCGCACTTTTCTATTTTCTTGGGTGTAAACATATATTCTCGTCGATATCAGTAAAACTCATCTGGGTGGATAAATAAAAACATTATCCACTTCAGAAGTTTTTCTATTACACCCTATAATACCTTGTCTAGATAGCAGACTTGAGGTTCATGAAACAAAACTGCTTAGAAATATTCTAAAATATGCTAAAATTACAAATATTTATATTTTTTACTTAAATTTTACAATAAATAGCAAAAGCGAATTTTTTTCTACATGACATGTATACTCGACATTAAACAAAAAAATGCCATCTTTTCATGACGAGTATACTCGACATTAACGCTTAAAGGGTTAAAAATGTGATTGCCACCATGTATAAACCTTTGTTTTGAGCATATTTTTATAAAAATGTAACATACTATCCCTATTAGTAGGATTTTATTCAAAATACATGACATTACTGGTTGTGCATCTGGCGGTAACTTTTTTACAACTATAAGACAACATAATTTTTTATTTTCTATTTTATAGATGTATTACAAAATGTTTAGAGTTAAAAGTATGAATAGCATGCTAAATAAAGTTTATATTTGGCTACATTAGATACATTATCACATTTTGTAAAAGCATGTCCTTTTGGACATGAGTTCTGACATTGAAATGGATATACATTTGAATGCACATAATATTTGGAGTCATATATTATTGATGTCTATTCTGGTGTACATTTGGTATCAATTTTAGTTTATGACTGTGTAATAAAAAAACGTAAATTTTTAAAAAATATATGTATTCTGATACTGAATTGAAAGTGAAATGAAGAGGTTGGTTTGATGAAGTTATTAACAAGGACAATATAGTCGTAGTCAAATGGCATGATAACAATTCAGTGTGTTTGGTATCGAATTTTATAGGAAAAGGAGATGAAGTATACAGATGAGATAAAAAAGATTCTTAATATATTGACATAAAACAATCTGAAATAGAAAAAATGTATAATCATGGCGCTGGGGGGAGGGTGCGTTTGTTTTATTAGATCAAATGATAAATTTATATAGAATATTTGTAAGATCAAAGAAGTGGACTCTGAGATTAATCATACACTTTGTCGACTTAGTAAATAACTTGTTCGAATTTAACATGGACTGTGTAAAATTTAACATATCGAAAAAAACCCTTTTTTAGACTTTAGAATAAGAGTGGCTGTAAGTTTGATAAAACTTGCAGTAAAACTGTGCAGAATATTAAACGAGGTAGGCCGTCCTTATCATCACCACTAAATCCAAAATTATTTTCTCCAGGAAATTCGAAAGATCATGTAGACCACATACATCAGATGGATGATAATAAGAAAGCCAGCAGATGCAAATTGTCGGGGTGTAAGGGAAGAACATACGTTTTTTGTGACAAATGTATAGTTCATTTTTGTTTTTCAAAAGGTAGAAACTGTTTCACAAAATTCCATCGGGATTACAATTAGTATTAGATTTAGAATTAGAACTAAAATTGGAATTATATTGGCACTCTTACCCAAAGCGATAACAAAGAAAAGAAGTTATGTTTTATTATGCACAAAATGCCTTATTTATCTTAATTTTAGTTTTTTTAAATTTCATTATCAATGGCAGTAAAATAAGATACATTATTTTGGAGTTAAAGTAAACCCTCTTTAATACATTATTTGTTTCATTTGTATCTTTTAGGGTAATATATACATTATAAATGTACATCCTGGAAAAAGCCGAAAAAGCGTGAAATAAAATATGGTTTTTTGTATTTTGAATAACAATGTTCCAAATCACCTAGCACCACCAAAAAAATGTTTCCTTTGAGAAAAAAATCAGGTCTGAAGGGATTAAGAATGAATCCTTTGCCATCAAAATGAGCATAATCAGCAATCAAAAATTATTAATAGTTATTTTTATCAATTATAATTTTTTTAATCCCATAAACCACAATAATTTTTCTGGACAAAAACGTTTAGTAAAAGATTATCGATTATCTTTCATTCCTGTGTGTGCGCATGTTGATTGTGACGAAATCGTTTCAAAACGATATTTAGTTGTGTTTATTGTGAAGCCATTCTTATCGAAATGCTCATATCCAACAATAAGAATGATTAATAATCATTTATTGAACAAGTCTTGTCTCAACAAGAGTATGTCTAAAACTCTATGTGATCAAAAAGTGTTTTGTAGTTTATAGAATGGAAGAAAAGTTCGTATGGGAAAAACTAATTTTCACAGTGAGACAACTGTTTTGCATGGGGAGAAATTTAACAATCAATTATCAGTTAATTAATCTGAACAGACATGTAAGGACTCGTCAAACAACATGATATTAATTAGTGATTATATAAAGCAACATTTCAGCTCAGTAGAATTTTTATATTACTATGAGTTTAAATCTAAATATTTGTGTGAATCTAAATTATTGCTTGAACATAGAAATACTGTTAAGTAATAATAATCAATTATTCTAGATTTTCGATTAGACTTTTTAATTTATGATTTGTGGCGCGAATGAAAAAAATATTTATGATAAATTCTGGACAGTCTTTATATTTTTCTACATATTGATAATTTTCTTATCGCGTTCATTTTCAATTTATGTTTTATTCGTCGAACGATACTTTATTAAATGAATGTTACAGGATTTCTGGTCGAATTCGTCTCTTTACCAGTCACTGTTGGATTTTCGTCGGCGGCAGCTTTAATCATTGCAAGTTCACAGATTAAAGGTTTACTAGGATTGAGTTACACTGCAGAGAACTTTATACACATTTGGTGGGAGCTGTTTAATCACATTACTGAGACAAAACTCTGGGATTCAATCTTGAGCATCGGATGTTGTATCATTCTGCTTACAATGAGGGTAAAGTATAATATTTCATATATGTTAAGTTATGAGTTATGTTTCATATATGAGTAAGGGTAAATTAAAGAAAGAATTAAAAATGAAAGACAGTTTGTTTTGCATTTTTTTCAGCTCTAATACATCCAAATAAATAAATGAGCACTAGACATTCCATAGCTGTTCTTATTTTAAAATATTTAATTAAATAAATATTATTTTAATCTATTTGAATTCTGTACAATTATTTTCAGAGCAAAGATATTGAAATGTTTTAACAACAAATAGATTTTATGCTTAAAAATAAATTAACTACTATGTACATATTTTTTTAAAAAATACATAAAAAGAAAAAAATTATTACAGAAACTCAAAGACGTGAAAATGGTACCATCTGACGATAAAGCATTAAGTCAGCGACAGCAGAAAATCAAGAAAATTTTATGGTTCGTATCAGTGGGCAGAAATGCAATGGTCGTTGTGGCTTGCGCTTTCATCGCGTACATTTTCGAATATAACAACATGACACCATTTATTTTAACAGGTAATATAAAAGAATGTATGATTTATATTTTTTGTCGTTCAGTAATATGAATGGATTCAGTATGAAAATTCATTTGTAACGAGGAATTATTATACTTATATGCATTTATATTTAAATTTATAATTCAAAAAAACCTGTTTTTATATTAAAAGTTAAATTTATAATTAAAATAAACCTATATTTATATTTCAATTTAAAATCATAATTAAAATAAGCCTGTATTTATACTTAAATTTAAATTTATAATTAAAAAAACCTGTTTTTATATTTAAATTCAAATTCGTAATTAAAATAATCCTATATTTATACTTAAATTTTAATTTATAATTAAAAAAAAGCCTGCATTAGTATTTGAATTTAAGTTTATAATTAAAAAATGCCTGTTTTTATATTTAAATTTAAATTCGTAATATAAATAATCCTGTATTTATACTTAAATTTAAATTTATAATTTAAAAAAGCCTGTTTTTATATTTAAATTTATAATAAGAAAAGCTAGTGGGCTTCACAACTGACTCACTGCGATCGCCAACCTCTGGGTGGCTTTGCGATGACTCTCCCTCTCTAACAAATAAGAGAAATCTCAAAAATCCAGTTGTTAAATCAACACCGAATCCTGTCTCAAAGCGTTTACCAGAATAGTATATTTTCAAAAGATTTTTGAAAAAGATAACATGAATCGATTGCTATCTTTAATAACTTTATGTAATTTTTCTATACTGATGTATTTTGTTGTAGGAAAAATCGATCCTGGCTTACCACCATTTGCACCACCGCCATTTAGTACAACTGTCGGTAATCACACTTATGAGTTTACGGATATGGTATCTCATCTAGGTTCCGGTATCATCGTCCTTCCTCTTATATGTATTTTACAGAATATCGCAATCGCTAAAGCTTTTGGTAAGCAATAATTCATAAAAACATAATTAATTCTTTATAGAAAATAGATTTGATTTCTATGACCAGAAGTATATCTTATTCAATATTTAATGTTACTCTTTCAGCGAAAGGCCGCGTTGTCGATGCCACTCAAGAAATGTTAACAATCGGTTTAGCAAGTATTGCTGGCTCTTTCTTTTCATCGTATCCGGTTTCCGGTTCGTTTTCACGCGGAGCTGTTAACAATGCGAGCGGTGTCAAAACACCAATGGGTGGACTTTATACAGGCATTCTTGTAATCCTTGCATTGGCATTCCTGACACCTTATTTTTATTATATTCCGAAAGCAACTCTCTCGTCAGTCCTGATATGTGCTGTCATATTCATGGTAGAAGTGGAATCAGTTAAACCGATCTGGCGTACAAACAGTAAGTATTTATTTGTCACAATACGGTTCTGATACTGTAGGTAGTTAACTCTTCACTCTATAGGCTGGTTCTGATCAAAAATGTTTAATAAATCATTGTTGATCATTTTCGATTGTTATTTGTGTGCATTTTTATTACAATGCTATCATATTCAAAGCGCCAAGATGCAACTATTTTGATACCATAATTTTTTTGTGGTTTATGGAGTGAAAAAATAATTTATTTGTGAAAGTATTAATCTTATTTTTATTTGTATCGATCTGTTTATTTTTTACTAATCTGTTTACATTTGTACAAATGTCTACAATGAAGCTGTTCAGATAAACCACACTTTCTTAGACAATTTGGCACATAACTATTTCTTTAATCAGTCACACAAAATATGGCATAAATTATCTAAGGTAAGATAAATGTTAATAACTAAAAACATTGATTTGAAATTTTAACCTAAAAGAGAGAGATTAAACAGGGTCAGAATATATGCAGACAAAATATTTGTTCAATGTCGAACTGTTTATTGTAATGTTGTGGTAAATAAAGATGTCTTAACGTATTTAGATGAAAATCTAGACCTTAAATTCATTAATTTGTTTTACTGATCATGAGACTAATAAGGTGCCAATGGAACTACGTTAGAGATATAATTGTTTTTTTACATATGCATCGAAATTAGTGTATAGAAGTTATAAGAATTTTATAGAAGAAATAGCTTCACAGAAATTCTCTATGCAGAATAAAAGTTTTTTTTCAAATTTTAAATATCCTTTCTCTTTTATAAAGGGTTTCTCAGTGACAACGCAACTTTTAAGAGGTTGTACTTCACAGATGTCAAACTGACAACTGTATTTTTTTGACATTTGTTAAGTTTCAACATTATAATGTTTAGTTATGGCTTTGTATACAAGAAAACAATTCATTGAAATAATACAATTGTATTACGAAAATGGCCGTTTTATAAAAAATACATTTTTTAAATTATGCAACATTTATTCTTGATATACTGGTTTTTCTGAATCAACAATTCTTCGATTGGTCACTAAATTTATAGATACTGGATCGGTTCAAGATAAAGAAGCACAGATACGTGTTCGTAGTGCTCGTTCTGAAGATAACATTGAGTTGGTTAGTGAACAGATGTATCAGAAGAGTCAGGAACGTCAATTCTATGACGTTCACAGCAATTGAACCATTCACAGACGACCTGATGGCGTATTTTGCATAAGGATTCATTGATGAATGCCAATAAAGTTCAATTAACACAAGAATTGAAACTAGCAAATCATTCACTGTGTAGGAGATTTGTTAATTGGATACTGGAACAACATAGTTTTTTTGAAAAAGTCATTTTTAGCGATAAAATTCATTTCGAACTCACTGGCTACATTAACAAGCAAACATTCCGAATTTGAGGTGACGAAATTAGGAAGGTTATCATTGAGAAGCCATTGAATACAGAAAGAGTGACTGTTTGATACGCATTTTGCTCCGATGGAGACATTTTTTCTGGTTTTTTTGAGAATCAGGCTAGTAAAGCGATTACTGTGAATCAAGAAAGATATCGAAACATGGCAGCGATTTTTTGTGGACAGAATCGGTTGATATTGATCTGGAGGATATGTAAATCCAGTTAAATGGTGCAACAAGCCACACAGCTGATTTAATGTTGATAAAATTTCCTACTCGCGGTATTTCCAGACACGAAAACATTGTTTTATTACCGAGATCCTGGGATTTAACACCGTTGAACTACTTTCTTTGAAGTCACGTTAAAGGACAGAGGTATGCCAATAATACTAAAACAATTTCCAGTCTAAAAGATGAAATCCGAATACTATCTAGTGAGATAAAGCCCCAGTTGTGTAGGGATGTTATTAAAAATGTTAATAAAAGAAGGGTTATTTTTAAGAAAGCACGTATGGTCACTTACACGATATTATTTTTCATTTATAAATAGCATACCGTCAACTATTATTTACAATAAAGAAATTTGCAATTTCAGCGCAGGTTTTGTACTTTATTTCAAATTAAAAATTACTTAGTCCTTATTGGAAAACCTGTATAATGATAATGGTGGCGTGAGTCTGGAACAGAACCTCCAAAGCGCCTGACAATTGTCAGCATTCGTGATAAATTTGAAAGCGATGATACAGTGTGTGATGTGCACAAGCAAAGATCCGGAAGGACTCACACACAGTTCTTCGGCTATGTGTGGAACAGTTTACACACTCGCTAGAAAAGTACTCCAAACAATGTGCACGTGAGACAGGAGTTGCCACATCAAGCATACAACGCATTCTTAACAAATATAATGTTTACATCTCAAGATGGTTGATTGCAATGAATGAAGATGACCCTGATCGAAGAATGTAGTATTGTGAGTGGTTTCAACACATGGTATATGAGGATGAGGAGTTTTGAAGTGAGGACTTTGACCAACGTTACTCGCGTAGTAGTTGGCCGAAATCATGTGTCTGGACGCTAATGGTCACCAATTTGAACACGTATTATAACTTCAGAAGTCAAATATGACTCACAGCCGTCTCATAATGTCTGCAAAATTTTAGTAATAAACTTTTTAGGCAGACATTTTGTACGTTTAACTGTGTATACATTTTTTGTGCCCCTCTGTGTATGTACGAATGATTGTTTATATACAAATCAAATCAAATCAAATAACAATTTTTTGTTCTGAAGTAATGTACATGGCCTTGAAGGGCCGGTTTTTTACATATAGTTGGTACGATGCCCTTACCGTCTCCGGTAGTTATCCGCGTTTAAGAATTGACTGTAGTGTGGTGTGTTGAATGAGAATTTTTTAATTGTCTTTACGCGTAATGCCCGGGGAAAAATTTATTGTTTATATACATATATACATACATACATACATATATATATATATATATATATATATATATATATATATAAATAGGGGTTGTATGTTTTGTTTGTCATGATAATTAAAACACGTTTATAACTAACAACAATATATTTATTTCTTGATTTTAACAATCAACTACTATTATTTCTAAATATCAACAAACGAATCACACAAGCACATCTGCTTGCTGTGCTGTCCTCTGTGAATTTCATCTACCACACCACTGTTGGGGTTTACAAACAAGGTGTTTTATTATCAGCCAATGTTAAGCAACGGCCAACTGACCCTCGTCTACACAACCATTCTACCTGCTTACAGCCTACATATATATATATATATATATATATATATATATATATATATATATATATATATATATGTATATTATAGCTATCAGTACATTTCTGATGCTCGTCCTTCGCATGTCACGATCACCACCCTTAACAACAGCGTGCTGCCTGGGCGACGGGGTATACGTGGGTGATCGCAGAGTGCGGACCTGTCGTGCAGGCGGTTAACAATTAATAAAATAACAGCGCAATGAGCGCGGGTATGCAGTGAGCACGATCAGAGCAGGAGACGCTCTGAGTGAACTGAGTATTATATGAAATAAATATTAGATGCGACTATTGTAGTATTTTATTAATAATTATCAGTATTGTTATGTAGGCATTAATTCATTTATTACTCAGTCATTCACAAAAACATGATTGTTTGTAAGGAACATACAATTATTATTCAATCAGATCATTTGTACAAACAACTTTTCATAACAAATCATTCAAAATGTAAACAGTAGGAAGATGAAGATGTGCACTCGTGATCCACTTTGTACTTTAATTCTTCCCACTGATAACTAATGATATGTAAGGGCTGGCGACGATATGTTCGTTACCCAGTCGGTCACTGCAACACCCTGTCGGTTACATTAAACCCAGTCGGTCACACTATCACCCAGTCAATACGATATACTAATTTAACAGTTGATTCTAAATTCACAATTGTACCGTTATATATTACGAGGTCAGACAATTAAGTAATGCGACCGATTTTTTTCTCGGCCTGTGGTAACACTGCGAACCTGTAACTCCGCCACCGTAATAGCAGATCCCTACTCTCTCGATTGAGACCTTGACCACCCTCGTACGATCATTTTTTCGCCAGCTGTTTAGTGTTTTGTAACAACGCGCGAGTAGTGCATGTCACGAAGCCCACCGAATGAACATCGCTCAAGATTGTCTCGAGCAGGTTGAAAGTGATCCTACTCTTCTCGATCGAGTTATTACTGGTGATGAAAGTTGGTTCTTTCAATATGACCCCGAAACTAAACGACAAATCCAACAGTGGCTGTCCCTTGGAGCACCAAGGCCAAAGAAGGCGAGAATGAGCAAGTCCAAAGTGAAAACCATGTTGATTTGCTTCTTCGACAGCAAAGGGGTGGTTCACAAAGAGTTCGTACCACCTGGACAAACCGTAAATCAAGTATTCTACCGCAATGTGCTCGAAAAATTACGAAAAAGGGTGCTCAGAGTGCGTCCAGAGATCGCGAAGACTTGGGTTCTGCATCACGACAATGCTCCCTGTCACAGTGCGTTCAGTGTCTCTCAGTTTTTGGCGTCTAAAGGCATCGAAACGTTACCAAAACCGCCCTATTCACCGGACATGCCACCCTGCGACTTTTTCCTATTCCCTTATATGAAAAAATTCGTCAAAGGTCGATATTTTGACTCCGTTGAAGATATCCAAGAGTCTGTGACGAGGGTACTCGGAGAGGTCCCACAAGAAGTGTTCCAGAATTGTTACGAAAACTGGAAAACTCGCTGGAATAAGTGTATAGATGCGGGAGGTGACTACTTTGAGGGGATCGCAGCGATGTACCTTAATTTTTAAATATACTCGATTTTTGAATTTTGTCGCATTACTTAATTGTCTGACCTCGTATTATTAGTTATATTATAGCCAATAAAGCTATTATTCTTATGACGCGAAGTGATTTTATGCTTGTGTCCTGTGGATAACCGAACCATAATAGTAACATAACAGTATTAAACTGTGCAATTGTTGATGGTTTTAATAATTTCGTGCATGAATAAAAACGTGCCTGACATATATATGTATATATATATATATATATATGTATATATATGTATATATATATATAATATGTATATATATATATATAATATATATACATATTTATATATATGTATATATATATGAAATATGTATATATACATATATATGTATATATACATATTTCATATATATGTATATATATATATATATGTATATATATATATATATATATGTATATATATGTATATATATATATAATATGTATATATATATATATAATATATATACATATTTATATATATATATATGTATCAGATTTGTGCAAAATAGTTGCGGTTTTTACGTATCGAGTATAAAGACGCATCTATAAATTGAAAATTATATTTATTAAGTAAAATAAAGACCATTGACCCGCACACATTTCTCCCGAGGGGAAATAAGTTTGTTTATTCCTACAAGATAGAATTCTGAAGCCATGGAATTAATGAATTCATCGAAATCGTTTTGAGCTGATGCTTGATCTTTGAAAACCTTATCTCGTCGAAAGTTACTCACATGTTTAAAAAAATGATAATCTGCCGGAGACGGGTTCGGAGAATAAAGTAGGTGAGGTAAGATTTCACAACACAATTCATTTAATTACTTTGAAGTAATTTGTGAGACGTGTGGTCGGGCGTTCTAATGAAGAAGAATTGGTCCTCTTCGATTGACTAATCTGATCATAAACGATGCAACTTCTCATGGATTTTTTTCAATTTCCTGACAATATTTCCTCCTAATATTGTTTCACTATGATTTAAGAAGTTATAGTGAATGATGCCACTTGCCGATCATCAAACAGTTACCATAAACAATTGTTGTATCATCAACATTGGGTTGTTCTGCCACCTCTCGAGTTGTTTTACTTGGGTCCGCTTCAGCAATGGTTCTTAAATCATTATTGTCTATAGCTAGAGGAAGTCCACGACCCTCTTCAACATTAGGGATTTCATTTACATTACGAAATTTTTTGAACCAGTGTTGAGCTGTACGTTTACTAATTGATTTTTCGCCAAAACAAATTTGATATTTCGATCAGTTTTTGTTGCCTTGCGTCCCAATTGAATTTCATACAACAAAATCGCGCGAATTTCCTTTTTTCCGTGACCAAATTAAGAGGTTATATCCAACAAGACTTAAAAATGAAAACAGTAGACATAAGCTGAAACTTTTAATACTAATATCATTATTTACAATGATGTATCACATGATTATTACAAAAGATAATGGTAACTAGAAAAATTGACGACAAACATCAAATGATAAAAACCATAATTATTTTTGCACCGACCTTATATATATATTTA
This sequence comes from Acanthacorydalis orientalis, assembly GCA_034766995.1. Taxonomy (NCBI): domain Eukaryota; kingdom Metazoa; phylum Arthropoda; class Insecta; order Megaloptera; family Corydalidae; genus Acanthacorydalis; species Acanthacorydalis orientalis. The sequence continues at coordinate 2,108,862 of CM068319.1, read as the reverse complement.
TATATGTGTATATATATACATACATACATATATATATATATATATATATATATGTATATATATATATATGTATATATATATATGTATATATATATATGTATATATATATATATGTATGTATATATATATATATATATATATATATATATATTTTTATATACATATCATTTATATATTTATATATATATATATATATATATATATATGTATGTATGTATGTATGTATACAGACAATATTATTCTTTTATCAATCTGACGTATGATTTCGTATAAGTAACTTAAATATTTCTTTCTATATTAATGTTATTATGGTTTAAGTATGAATTAACGTAAATCGACTACATCCTATGATAAATTCAGATAATCAGGAATGTGTATGGTCGCGTAATTTTAAACGCCATGTAATAACCTCACACCCACTAGACACATCATTCCTTCGAGTATCTTCTACCCATTAAACATAATTGTACTAATAAGATTATTTGTTATTTTTATTAATGCGTTTATGTAATGTTACGTTTGTAAATGTAAATTAACAAATGTGTACAAAGGCTCACGCACGAACATATATATGTATATATATATATATATATATATATATATATATATATATATATATATATATATATATATATATCAGGTAACCAAGAAAGTTCTGTCGTTTTTGAATTGAGAAAAAAAACACTTGTCTATTTTTACATAAAATAACTTTATTCATCAATACATCCAGCTTCCCATTGAACAATCCTTTCCTAGCGAGAAGATAATTTATAAATTCGATTTTCATAAAACTGATTATTTTTATTTTCAAAAAATGTAGGTTATATTCAACAATACTAAAGAATGAAAACAATAGACATAATCTGAAATCAGTACTGCTAATTTTATTGTTTACAGTGATGTATCGCATGACTATAATAAAAGATAACGGTAACTAGGAAAATCGGCGTCAAACTTAAATTTTTGAAACCGCAATTATTTTTGCACCAACCTAATAATTATACAAAGTTAATACAGACAGAACATATAAAACTGAATAGAAGCGAATATATTGGAAGCGTTATTACAAGTGAATTCTTAATTCTATTCTAGTACTATATATAATCTTTTGTTACCTATCGTATGCGTTTGACATTGCTTTACAAAGTAGATTATTTACAGTATGCTCACATCCTGTTGTTGTCTTATAACTGACGATTTCAATTAACCAATTGTCTATTGAATCAATTATTTACAAATTCGTGTACTGTCTGTTTTTTAAATTTTTTTTCATATGGTAGCCTAAATTGAATCAACTTTACATACATAGGGAAATATAATTTTTCGATTAAGATATGTATTTCAGAGAACATATATTTATATCCACAAATAAACTGAAAATTTAGTTTTAATTTATATAATTAATGTTGGTAATTAAAATCAATTTACTTGTGTTTTGAGCACATTGTTACATCTAATTTATAAAATACAATAAAGTAATTATCTTTATCGTAAACGTACATAATTATTATTTGTGAATGATTCTTTTAAAAAGTTAAACAAATTAAAACATGAAACATTCACGAAATCAATTAACTAATAGCATAACCAAATTGTTATCTTTCGATATTATTGTACGAGTATGTTGTTTTTCTTTTCCATGAGGTCATTATTGTTTGTTTTTTCTTCTCCATTACCGGTTTCGTTTTTTGAAATCTTTAGATGGGTACTTGTATAGGCAGTACCTATCTGGAAATGTCGAAAGTTGAAACTGATAATGGAGAAACCAGAACAAAGAATACTAACCTTATGGTAAAAAAAATAACTTCAAATCCTCATACACAGGAACGAAACAAATTACAAATGTGCATGTATGTATTAATATATATATATATATATATATTATATATATATATATATATATATATATATATATATATATATATATATATATATATATATATATATATATTATATATATATATATATATTATATATATATTATATATATATATATATATTATATATATATATATATATATATATATATATTATATATATATATATATATATATATATATATATATATATATATATATATATATATATATATATATATATACACAGTCAAGTCTCTTTTTATGCATTAGATACGTTATACAGAAAACCGTGTATCAAAAATCGCACAAAAAATATATAACTCACATAGAAAAATTAGGGATACGGTCCAAAATTTTCTAAAATAACATAAAACCAAATCAATGAGATAAAATACACCTGAAATCGCATAAAAAGTTTATGAAAATTTATCAAAATAAGAACGAAAATCCGTCGAAAATCTGAAAGAAATTCATATAATACTTAAAATAAGTTTGTTTTAAAATTTTATTCATTTAATTTTATTAAAAAGTAACAATTTTTTACATTTTTTCATCAGAATTATCGTCACTATCTGATAATATCAGGAACTGTTTGCGAACTGGTGCGAGATCACTTTCATCACTGCAAAAGATAATCGGTGCATCAAATCTGTATGATAAAGACAATGGTTCATCACAAGCAGAATTAGCGTTAACTTCACCCTAGTTCTGTATTGATTTTTTTTCCTCTGGCATTGTAATCAGAGATTAAACATTGCGACGATGATTCTACTCAATTTTTATATAGTTCACGATATCTAGACATACAATTCATCAGCTCATGTTGGAATTTGAAAGCTCGTTCAGAATTTGTGTCATGAACAAGAAATTGATTTTCAAATTTATTTCAAAGTTGAAGAACTTTTCGAATTATATTTGTAATGAGAGAGATATATTTTACTTCTGCTTCACTATCCAGAAGCAATTTGTTGAAATCATTGTAGCTGAAGGTATCAAAACCTTCTCCACCAATTTCATGTCCCAAAGTAATGATTTTAGCTGATAATGTCGACGTTTAAATGGTTGCACTCTTTGTGACACATCCAGGACAAGCTGATTCCCAGCAGGTATTTAATGTTTGTGGTCTTACTTCAGCTACATCAGATACAACATGATTTAACCAGTCCCAAATAGATTTTTTTTTTAAATAGACTAGATTGTATATTACAATATTTTTTATCATTAATTGATTATATCAAATTTTATCTGAGGATCTAAATCAGACAGACTGAATCCAAGTAGAGTATATTTAGAAAAAATAGACACAGACATTTCAGAATAAAACAATATGAACTGAAATTCCATTTTGGATACATTCAGAGGAACTTGGACAAATTTAATAAAATAATTCAGTGAAAATATTATACTAACAATGGAAATGAGATTATGGGATTTAATTGAATAAAATTGATATTCTGTACAATATTTCTTTAATTTGAATTTTTTTAAAAATATTTGTATAATAATTTTTTTTGTTATAGTATATACAACTTTTCTTGCTCTGTTTTCAAACAGTTCAATAAATTTATTCATATATAATGTATATTTTTATTATTAAATAATACTATTACAGGTCAATACACTCCTGACTATGGCTAAATTCACTTTTACAAATGAGTTTTTTTTCACTGCACGGATCAGAAAATATTTCGTTTTTCAAAAATGTTTAATTAATCATTATTAATATTTTTTTTATTATTTCATAATGTGGTTTTTATTAGTTCTTAAGATTTTTATTAATCTTGAAACTTTGAAGATGACAGAATCGCCAATAAAATAAACATTTTTTTTTAAAAAAAAAAAACAAAAATTATTAACAATACTTTATTGAAACTATTTGACATGAAAACGCTTTGTAATTTGTGGTAAAAAAAATCTTTCATAAATGTTTCACTCGTTCCGTGAACCCTGTTAAAAAAGATGTTATTATTAATTGAACAAAATAATTAGTTTCAAAGACATACTTGTATGTTAATGACATTAGTTGTCGACGTATTCCTAAATGCCAAATATCGTCAAACATGCTAAAATGTATAATTATCTGTAAACAAATAAAAAGATGTATATTAGACAATAAGTATAAAAATTGAGAGTTATATTTTTGTTCCAGAATTAGACATCATTCCTTTATTTGCAACATTCCTAGCTTGTCTTTTACTGGGTGTGGAACTTGGAATTCTTATCGGAATAGCAGTTGACATATGTTTCGTCCTGTATTTTACAGCAAGACCAAGAATTTCTGTACAAACTATCAATGTGAGTAAATTGAATTTTGAGTATTATATTCAGGACACACACACACACACACATATATATATATATATATATATATATATATATATATATATATATATATGCAAGCAGCAGTATCCTTCGATAAAATGGTGTTTTAAAACTTTCCAGGTCAAACAATTCAATGCTTCTTTTTTAAATAAATCTGCAATAAAAATTTCTGGAATAAGAATTTTCTTATGCCCTCCTATCTGTCCATTAGTACGTTTCTGAGTCTTTTTAATTTGTTTAATTCCCTTGTAACAATTTCTCTTGTCCATCGATTGTCTTCTCTTCTTACAGTATATTCTGTCCGTTTATAATGCACACTGTTCACTATTCTTATTGTCTGTAACTTATATATATATATATATATATATATATATATATATATATATATATATATATATATGTATATATATATATATATATATATATATATATATATATATGTATATATATATATATATATATATATATATATATATATATATATATATATAAACACAATAAAAAATATGAACTACTCTTCAATTAAACTAGGGGGCTAATCTCACTACTCGCTGTCTTTGTCAACCCCTCGGTGATGAGGGTTACACCCCCGCCCACTAATGCTCTCTCGCCCCATAACAAATAACAGAAGTTAACAAATTATACGCACAAATAATCTGCGTAAAATGTAAGTCGTAAGTTTTTGATTGGAAAAGTTTATAAAAATTAGCAACAAAATACAATATTAAAATGTGTATCAGTTTTTTTACTCTAAAGCTTCCGTGAGAACAATATTTTGAATAATTTTTATATCAGTTATACACTGAAATCGAATATCCTCTTTAGTTGTACACCGTGAGGAAGAGAGAGACTGATGTCAACAAATCAGAGCAGACACTACAAGATCTCAATCAACCAATTAGAACACGAATAAAATTTCCAAAAAGTGTGCATGGATCTAAATTTTAATTATGGAGAGATTCCTAATTATTAATGTTTTAATTATTGTTATTACTGTTTCTTAGGAGACCAATTCGATCGATTATATTTTAATCACTCCATCATCTGGACTACTCTTTCCCGCCATTGATCATTTAAGAGCAGCTATTTCCAAATCAGGGAACAGAAATGAAAATTATCCGATCGTTATAAACTGTCAGTACATCAAAAAGGCTGATTATACATCTGCTCAGGTATTTTTTTATTTTTTTATGAACAATGGAAACATTTTTCACTAAAAATAAGAACTAATAATATGTGTTATAAATAATCGTTTAATAAACATTTTTAATCCGAAAAAATATAATTTATAAGGTGACTGAAAAATTATTTTTTACAGAATCTCGAATTTTAACTCTTTTTGATATATCTATGATAATCTATGATAATATTCTAAAGATAATTCATTTTATTAAATTTTGTCAGTGAGTTGATCTTATTTAAATTTATTTTCGTATATTTAACGAATAATTAAGAGTAAAAAAATGTTACTTATAAAAATATGTGATTTAAATGAAATTAGTCATGAGATTTTGTAATGAATCTATTTAGTAATTCGTTATATTACTATGAAAACACACAGGAAATAAATCTGATAATTATTTATTATTTTAATCGACAGGGTGTGACATCTCTAATCGCAGAATTCACAAAACAAGGCAGATATTTAATATTTCACGGCCTGGAATCAAATGTAGCAAGGGTCCTTGCATCAGAATGTCCTGTTCAAATAATTCAAACGTCAAAAGAAGCTGATTTAGTACAGAAACTAAAAGGTAAGATTTATTTGTGTAGACACAAAATATATTATAGACATCAATTGGTAGTCAATTAACGAAAAAAAATTTCAGTTATAAATGAAGTGTTTATTTTTTTAATTAAATATATAATTGTCATCATTATCAAAGACAGTTTGCCATCTTTTCTGTTAATTGTCAATCTCTTTCTTGAAGAGATCTGGTGACTAGGATGGCTATAATGGGTTGGCCAATAATAATGTCGGATTTCTTGGTAAAATTTCGGCCAATTTTTTTTAATATAGAAAACATTTTTAAATAATGTATTGATCATTATGATCAATTACTTTTTGGCATCTTGTAGGCAGTTTCATAATACCATCTTCCCACAATTTGTTATTTTTTTCAGCAAAAAATCTCGAAACATGCATTTCACGGGCTTCTAAATAACCATTTTTTTCCTATTGAGAGAATTTTGAGAAGTACAAAATAAGTGGAAATCTAATAGTGCTACGTCTGGTGAATATCGCGGATGCATAAGAATATCTCGGTTCATCTCTTTTAATTTTCTCCAAGTCTGTAAAGATATGTGTGACCTCGCGTTATCTTGGTCTGAAAACTACTCCTTTCTTACGGGCAAATTCTGATCGTTTTTCCTTAATGTTCTATTTCATTCTATCCGAGTATGAACAGTATTTATCAGAATTAATGATTTGATTTAGCGGCAGATATTCATAAAACATTACCCCTTTCCAATCTTACCATACACATAACATGACTTTCTTGGGGTGTAAACCGGCTTTGGGAGTAGTTAACGATGTAGATCCTGGTTTAATCCTATATCTTTTTCATGAAACATTATTGTAAACAATTCTTTTTTCATCCCCAATAACAATCCATTAAAAAATGGTTTGTTTTTATTGCATTTTAGCAATGAATTTCAAGCCGAAATTCGATCAACTAAATTTCTTTCGCTTAAATTGTGCGGAACCCAAATTTCATATCTGAAAACCATACCAAGTTGATGTAAATAGTTTTCAACACTGGATTTCGATATTCCTAACATTTCAGGAGTCTCTTGTGTGGTATAACGTGGATTATTTTCAATTAGACAATAGATTTGATCGTTATCAATGTCAATAGGTCCGCCAGAGCATTTATCACCGATAAGACTAAAATCTCCTCTACGAAAATTTGAACCATCTTTGAATCATTCTTTAATTCACAGGACCATCAACATACAAATCAGAAATGTTTTTTGCTATTACGGCTTTTTCATCTTTGCGAAAATAAAAAAACCTAATTCTATAAAAATAGATCTTTTCATTGTTCATTTTCAAATCAAAAGAAACACTAAAAAAATAACCAAATATACTGATTTTTTTTAAATTACATGTTAAAATCTGAGGTTTTAGACTGTACATGCGTTTTATAGTCTATGAATTGTCTTGTGTTTTAAAAATAGCAGAAACTATCTCTCACGAAAAAATCCGACATTGCTTACTGGCCAACCAATAGAATGAGGCTCTAGGCCATTTCAGGTAGCAACTATAGATTTAATATTTTTATTTTTCAATGAGAAGCTCTAATGACTTGAACAAATGACAATCGGATAAAGTAATATCTGAAGAATATGATGGATATGATAAACTTGTTCATTTGAACTGCATAATTTTTCTTGTATCATCCTTGCTGATAGTAGTCTGGCATTATTGTCTAGAAGAATGAATCCTTTTCGATTATACATATATTCAATTCTTAGTTATTGTTATTGAATACAATTTTCCAGTATAATAAAACTTCACAATGGTATACACCATCTTGTATGATAATAATGATTCTTATAAAATATTCTTCTTTCACAGATTTGTATACAAAAATCGATGACAATTCAAAAACGATAGACATCAGAATCGACACATCAGTTTTGTAAGAGGCATATAAAATAAATATATTTTTTTTGTTTTCTAATATTTATTCCTACAAAATAGTCTCCATTTGTACAGTATTGTTATAGTTTAGAGAAAAATAATGTATATATTCTTATTTATATGTTATAATATAAATAAACGTTAAATACCAATTAAACACATGTAACATGTATTGAATTTTACTCTAATTATTCAAGTTAATTAATAATATTTTTAATATTTTTCCAGTTTGTAAAAATAAATATATACAAATATAATTTATGTAAATGGAATAATAAATAATCTAAGAGTGTTTATATATATATATATATATATATATATATGTATATATATATATATATAAATATATATACAAAATATCTGATATAAGGCATAATCGTGGCACAATTATATATTTATATCATGTGTAATAAGAAAGTAAATACTATTCAGATTTTTAAAGAGTATAAATGATAACTTAAAAATTATATATATATATATATATATATATATATACGTATGTATGTCTATATCATAGCTGATATAAGGAATAATCATACCATAATTATATTTTTACATACCTTATAATAAGAAAGTAATATAATTGAGATTTTTAAACGAACTGTAAATAATAATATTACAAATTATATATATATATATATATATATATATATATATATATATATATATATATATATATATAATATTTACATCCTTTATAATATGAAAGTAAATACAATTCAGATTTTTAAGGAGTATAAAGGCTAACTTTAAAAATTATATATATATATGTATATATATATATGTATATATTTATATATGATAGCTGATGCCAGGCATAATCATAGCACAATTATATTTTTACATTCCTGATAATAAGGAAGTAATACAATTGAGATTTTTAAACGAACTGTAAATAGTAACATAAAAAATTATGTAAATATATATATATATATATATATATATATATATATATATATATATATATATATATATATATATATATATATATATATATATATATATATATATAATAACTGATATAAGGCTTAATCATGGTACAATTATATATTTACATCCTTTATAGTATGAAAGTAAATAAGATTCAGATTTTGAAGGAGTATAAATGCTAACTTTAAAAATTGTATATATATATATATATATAATTTATATACATATATATATATATATATGTATATATGATAGCTACTGCAAAGAATAATCATAGCAAAATTATATTTTTATATTCCTTATAATAAGAAAGTAATATAATTAAAAATTTTAAACGAACTGTAAATAACAACATTTAAAATTATATATATATATATATATATACATACATATATATATATATACATATATATATATATATATATATATGTATATAGAATATCTTATGTAAGACATAATCATACCACAATTATATTTTTACATTCCTTATAATATGAATGTAAATACAATATAGATTTTTAAGCAGACTATAAATGCTAACTTCAAAAATTATATATACATATATATATATATATATATATATATATATACATATATATATATATATATATATATATATATATATATATATATACATACATAATAGGTTTACCGAAAGTGAACCATTAATTTATAGTACAATATGAAAATTTATTATTTTTAATTTTTATTATGTAATATTATAAAATGTAAGTACTATCAGTATAAATTTCCTATTCACATCTGTTTTGCAAATTTTGAATTGCATTTTTATATAAAAAGTTCTTGCTTTCGAATGAAAATAGTTCACAAAGTGATTTTCCATTTAGTCCTCATTTCAATATTGAAGATGTTTACAATATTGCCCAAATCTGAACAAAAATGAACAAATCCAATGAAAATTATTTAAAAATACGAATTTTTGGCAACATTATACATTTGTTTTCTCACCTATAGTTAATTCTCATAGTTCGGTTCGAATAAATAATCATATTTTGATAGAAAAAAATCAATCAATCGCTTACACATGTCATTAAAATTATAACAGTTTTTATGAATCACTGACTTTTATTTAACAGTAGAATAAATAGTTCAGTTTTAAAATCAACGTTTTATATACTCTAAAATATGAATATTTTATTGAAAATTCGGTCGGCAATTGATTTTATCCGGTTAAATGTTTTTGAGGATAAATTAAAATAAAATAATTATTCTGTGCGTTACGAAGATAGACAATGAAAAATATTTGAAAATACAATTTTTTTAAACTACATGTCTAGTTAATATTAAATTCGATTCTTAAATGTATATATAATTCTGGAATTAGTAAATCAGTGTTTTACATTAATCAATAATTTATAACCTGGCATATAGATGATCCTAGGACAATCACCCCTTGGATAAAACCACCCCGACATTAACTCCACATCAATAACCCCTCGGATAATAACCCTCTTATAAAACTCTCCGGACATTAACCCTCTGTGTAAAAAACCCTAAAATTAACCTCCTGCATGAGAATAAAAATTCTAAAAAAAATTTCCTTGACACAACCAACATTGGGTACAAAAATCTATTATAATATTTATATATTTGAAAATCACATTATTAACATGAAAATTCCAGTTTTTAAAATTAATTGTAATACCAGAAAAACAAAGGTATGGAAAAACGCTTCCTTTATTGAAAATGATTAGGCTCGTTAGTCGCATCTATTATTCAGTATCAAATCCAAAAACATCTTAATTCATTGTATTGTAAACTAATGGATTTAAACCGTTAGTATTAACTGTATATAACCTGGAATACCTCCAGAAATCATATATAAACCGGCCACGCTATGTGATTTACAAGTCATAAAGTCATTATGTCACAAGGCCGTCAGTAAATCAGTATCCAGATCATAATTATAAATTTAAGTCATAAGCTACTAAAAGAAAATATTTTATTTCAATCTAATATAATATTTATAAAATATTTTTGACTATCCATGATGGAATTTTTAAGATCGAATAATGGAAAGGAGAAAGTGATTTCTGAAGGTTATGTGTATGTAATATACAAGAAAATGACAAATGATATTGTATGATTTGAGTGTGATAGAAGGTGGAACAAGACCGAATGTAAAGCTAAAATTAAACTCTGTGGACGGTTAGACGATCATTTACGTGGTCCGCATCCAGCACAACAAGAACTTCTCAACAAGTAGTTTAACAAATAAAAAGACTGAGAGAAGGAACTGATGAAGGACCGCAGTAAATTATCATCCAATCTCTTTTAACGATAAGTGAAGATGCAGCTGTTAATAATCCATTACCTGTTCCGTCGAATGTCGGTGAAATCGATATTTCTGATTGTTACAAAGTCACACATAATGGCCAAGATTTTCTTCTGTTTGATTCCGGATCAGACAATAAAAACAGATTGTTAATCTTTGGAACATGTCACAACATCTCATTGGTTTGTGGATGGGACTTTCAAAACTGCTCCTGCGTTTTTTTTTCAACTGTATACCATTCATGCAGTAATTAATGGATGAATCATTCCGTATGTTTATGCATTACTGTAGAACAAAAATGAATTATTTTATGCACATGTTTATTTTTTCAAATAATTTTTTGCATCCTTTGTATGTTGTGTTAAGGAAGTTTTTTTAAAAGAGTTTTTATTCTTATACAGGGGGTTAATGTCCGGAATTTTTTACACGGGGGGTTAATATCAGGAGGTTTTTCACACAGAGGGTTAAAAATCGGGGTTTTTTTACACAGGGGTGTTTGTTCATGTGGTTTATTTCTGGAGGAAGGGGGTTGTTCTGGGGGTAATCGTCCTGTTAGATATAGATATTGGTGTAAAATGTTTGCTGCGTTGTATTGATTTGAGTATATATATATATATATATATATATATATATATATATATATATATATATATATATATATATAGATAGATATGATTGGTGAAAAAATATTTGAGGTTTTTATCATTTTAAGTGTACAGCGTGGATTTTTCTAATTACCGTTATCTTCTGTTATAGTCATGTGATACATCATTGTAAACAATGTAATTAGCACAACTGATTTCAGCTTATGTCTACTGTTTTCATTCTTTAGTATTGTTGGATATAACTTCTTAAATTAGTCATGGAAAAAATACAAATTCGCGTATTTTTATTATATGAGTTTAAATTGGGGTATAAAGCAACAGACACTGCTCGAAATATCAAATTTGTTTTTGGGGAAGAGTCAATTAGTGACCGCACAGCTCAACACTGATTGCAAAGATCTCGTGATAGAAACGAAATCCTTGATAATGAGGAGGGTCATGGACATCATTCAACTATAAATAATAATGATTTAAGAACCGTTATTGAAGCGGATGGACGTAGAACAAGTCGAAGAAGAAAGTGTTGTTTCAACATGACTGTGCACCAGCCCACACATCAGTTGTTGCCATTGCTAAAATCAATGAATTAACGTTCGAATTCCTTGCCCACCCACCATAATCGTCAGATTTAACTACAAGCAACTTCTATCTCTTTTTTAACTTAAAAAAATGACCCGATGGAAATAGATCTGTGAACGAAAATGGAGTCTGTGATGCTGTTAATGGCTATTTTGAGAACTTTGACAAATCGGCCTATCAGTCTGGCATAACAACTCTAGAACACTATTGGAAAAAGTGTATCGAGCTAAATGGAAATTACGTTGGGAAATAAATGAAAATAAATTCAAAAAATGTTTACTTATTCAGGCTCGAAATTTTCCACCCTATCCTCATAAATAATTGATCGTTCATTATATAATGAACGATCAATAAATATAATATATATACATATATATATATATATATATATATATATATATATATATTATGATATATTATTATTATTGATATTATTTCCTTACCACTATTTAAAAAGAATATTGAAAAGAACAAGAATGTTATAATAGGAAAAATATACATTATGTGCGGTTCGAATTGACGAGCGACTTATCAGAAACATTTTTAAAATTTCTCTCATTTATAATGTTCAATTGAACTATTACACAATTGCGTCTCTTTGTGAAATAAAGCGTAGAAGATGTGTCTGGGCAATACGCAGACGATTGATTTTTTGAAACACGCATGCGTGAATGACAAACATTACATGGAATTGAAGCTGCGATGCATCGGTTTATAACTGAGTCGGTGCATTATAGTTTAGGCGCAGTTCTCGTTCAGATCATATTTTACGTTCTTTCTGTTCAATTTCTGATTTTGTCTAAATTTCAACTGAAATAACAGTCGGCGTTTTTTAACGATTCGTGCCGTTTTGTTACTAAATTGCTTGAACATTAAAAAGACATTGTTTTAAATATACATTCTACGTTTGTCTTCACACCACTCTAGATAATTCTCATTGTTCGGTTTGAATAAATTATCATATTTTGATAAAAGAAAATCAGTCAATCGCTTACACATGTCATTGAAATTATAACAGTTTTTGAAAATCACCTGATTCTTTCATTTAACGATAGAAAAAATAGTTCAGTTTTAAAATCAACGTTGTATATAGACTAAAATATGAATTATTTTATTAAAAATCCAGTCAGCAATTGATTTTGTCCGGTTAAGCGTTTTTGAGGATAAATTAAAATAAAATAATATTTATTCTGTGCGTTACAAAAATATTCATTCGTTCTGGAACATTCTCAGCTTCACGTTTTTGGACAAGCGGACCATTTATTTACAAGGTGAGTTATATTCACACTTTACAACAGAATTGCGCATGTTATAAATGTTTATTCTTATTTTTCATAATTAATATAAAACTGATTGTATTACAAAGCGTTTGGTGTTGTAGCTTCGAATTCTGAGATATAAATTGAATATAAATTCTATTCATTACATGTACTGTTGTTATGAAACCCGTCTGATGCTTGTAGACAAGTCGCATGGGTTTTAGTATTGCGGTAGGTAGAGTTTCTACTGCGTTTGTCTCTCTGAACGCAGTGGCATTTTACAATGATGCAACACTGGCGTCCTATTAATTACATGTATAATTTTATACAGCCACTCCCAGGTATATCTGTACATTGTAATTTTGTAATTGTATTTAAACAAAAGCACACGTTTATTATAACAAATATTTTCAATGATGTTAGAAGAGTATTTATTTTCAGAACTGTTTTTCTCATTCATCCATCTTTTTTGATCGAAAGTTTTAAAAAATTTAGAAAGATTTGCCTCATACCTATTAATTGTTTAATTATAAATAGGTAATACATATAATGTAGATTTAAATTAATTGTCAATTTTTTATATAAATAAATTAAGAAAACGTGAATTTGTAACACCATTTCGACCATCTTTATAAATTATAAGTAATGTTTTTTTAAAAATGAATTATTTTTTCATCTCACAAACTTGAGTGTGAACTATTTTTGTAGCATTTAGCTAGAAAATCAGCCTTTAGGGGTCAGAATTTAACAAGTGTTTCATAAAATATTTAAAATGACAGAATTAATGTCGTTGATAAAGAAATAAACAAGAATCTGAAATAATATAATAAACAGTTCAAATAGACACATAGCAACAGTCGTTTCTTGAACAATGAAGTAGTTTATAAATTGATGCATGATAAATAACCAAAATGAAAGTGTAAGATGTTAGAAATTTGTTAAAAAAAGATACTTAGATGTGAGAATTTTATAAGAAATATTTCATTTAAGAAATAGATTTTCTAGATTTACTCTTTGAAAATCGCCATCGAACTGCGCATTAATAACAACTAAATTAATCAATAATTAGTTATTGAACATTTTTGATTAAAATTTTCTTTTTATGGTTTGTTGAGTCAGAGAAAAATCCATTAATGAAAGTGAATTTAGTCATAGTGCTCAAATTGTAGTATAAATTGTAATTATACTTAATAAAATATGTATATGGATTTATTTCTTAATATATAAAAATAATTCAAGAGATAATTAAAACACATTCATCATATTTGTATTAAAATTTTGAAAATTAACGATATTATTAAAAAATATTTTTTTAGCTCAATTCTTTCAAAATCACCATTTAAATGCGTAATAACAATGATGAAAATTAATCAATAATCATTTTTGAATAAATGTTATTTTTATTCTTTGTAGAGAGAGAAAAAAATAATTTTGTAAGTGAACTTAATACTAGTGCTAAAACTTTAGTATGAATTATTTTTATATTTAATATAACATGTGTAGGAATTTATTTCTTAAAATATAAAAATAATTCAGCAGATAATTCAAACACATTCATCTCATTTGTACTGGACCATTGAAAAACGACGATATTTTTAAAAAAATGACTAACTTAGCTCCTTGAAAATCATCATCGAAATACGCATTAATTAAGATGAACATAAATCAATATACGTTTCTTGAACATTTTTATTTAAAATTTTGTTTTTGTTGTTTGTAGAGTGAGAGACAAATTTATTTTTGCCAGTGAATTTAATTATAATGCAAAAACTTTAGTATGAATTATATTTACATTAAATAAAACTTGTGTAGGAATTTATTTCCTAAAATATAACATTAATTCAAAAGATAATTCAAACACATTCATCTTTAATGTATGGAAAACTGAAAATTAACAATATTATTGAAAACTAATTTTTTATAGCTTAGTTTTTTTGAAAATCGTCATCGAAATGCGCATTAATAACAATGAAAATTAATCAATAGTCATTTGTTGAACAATTTTGATTAAATTTTTGTTTCTATGTTTTGTAGAGTGAAAGAAAAGTTTATTTGTGAAAGTGAATTCAGTCATGGTGCTCATGCTCTCTAGCATGAATTATATTTATATTCAATAAAACATTTGTAGGAATGTATTTTTTGAAATATAAAAATAATTCAATTGAAAATTTAAACACATTAATCAATCTCAATTGTACTGACCCATTGAAAATCGACGATATTTTAAAATATAGATTTTTTTTAACCTTGCTCCTTGAAAATCGTCATCGAAATGCGCATTAACAACGATGAAAATAAATCAATAAATATTTCTTGAACATTTTTGATAAAAGTTTTATTTTTATGGTTTGTATAGTAAAAGAAAAATTATTTGTGAAAGTGAATTTAATAGTAGTGCTCAGACTTTAGTATGAATTAATTTAAATTCAATAAAACAAGTGCAGGAGTTAATTTCTTAAAATATAAAAATAATTCAAGAAATAATTGACATTCATATTTTATGTATGGAAAACTTTAAAAATCGAAGATATTTTTTACAAAAAACAGATATATTGTATTTTAGTTCTATGAAAATCGCTTTCTCAATGCGCATTAAGAGAGATGACAATCAATAATCATATATGGAAAATGTTTTAATTGAAATAATTTGTTTCCATTTCTTTTAGAATGATAGAGAAATTCTTTTGTGAAAGTGAATTTTGTCATAGTGCTAAAACTAGTATTAATTATATTTATGTTCAATAAAATTAGTGTACTAATTTATTTCTTAAAATATAAAAATAATTGAAGAGATAATTAAAACACTTTCATCTTTTATCTATGGAAGACTTTGTAAATCAGCGATATTTTTTAAAAAATAAATATTTTGTAGTTAAGTTCTATGAAAACAGCTTTCTAAATGTGCACTGACAGCGATGAAAATTAATCAGTAATCATTTTTTGACTTTTTTTTGACTAAAATGTTGTTTTTGTGGTTTGTGCCGTTAAATAAAAATTAATTGTGTAAATAAATTTACTCATAGTACTAGTATGACTTTTGAACTTGATGAACTTTAGTATGATTTGTAATTATACTCCATAAAATATGTTTATTAATTTTTCTTAAAATATAAAAATAATTTAAGAGATAATTCCAACAGATTCATCGTTTATGTATGGAAAAATTTGAAAATTAATAATATTTTTAAAAAGTAGAGTTCTTGTAGCTTAATTCTTTGAGAATCGTCATCGAAATGCGCATTAACAACGATGAAAATTAATTAATAATCATTTATTTAACATTTTTGATTAAATTAATTTGTTTTCATTGCTTCTAGGACGATAAAGAAATTCTTTTGTGAAAGTGAATTTTGTCGTAGTGCTAAAACTAGTATTAATTATATTTGTGCTCAATAAAATATGTGTACTAATTTATTTTATAAAATATAAAAAAAATTCAAGAGATAATTAAAACATTCATTTTATTGGTATTCAAACATTGAATATTTGATATTTTTTAAAAAATAGACTTTTTTATAGCTTAGTTCTTTGAGAAGCACTATTTAAATGCGCGTTAACAACGACCGAAATAAATCAATAATCATTTATTGACAATTTTTGATTCAGATTGTGTTTTTATGGTTTGTGCATTTCGATAAAAATTAATTTGTGAAAATGAATTTATAGCATTAAAACTGTAGTAGAATTATATTTGTGGTAAAATAAAACATTTATTGGCATTTATTTCTTAATATATAAAATAAAACTCAAGAGATAATTAAAATACATTCATTTTATTTGCACTAAAATATTGAAAATGGACTATATTTTTTAAAAATATATTTTATTATAGCTGAGTTCCGAAAGAATCGCCAAGGTTCTCTTTTCATGATTTGTGCAGTGATAGGAAAATACATTTGTGGAAGCATGGAATTTAATCATAGTATTAAAATAAAATATGAATTTTATTTATGTGTGTATGAATTTATTTCATAAAACGTAAAAAATAAAATTAAAAGATAAAACAAAGTAATTTTATTCGTGTAAGAACATTGAAGATAGATGATATTTAAACGAATAATACTTGTAGAGAACACTATAATATCAGATTATGATTTGGGAATTCGTAATACTCATTCCATAATCATGCTTGGTTCAGTATTGATCTGTTCAATTCTGGAAAGGGTTTTAGTATTTCAGTATGTTGCGTCATATTTATCTACTAGAGTACGCACGGCACAACGTTGCTTTTGTTCTATATTTACTCTTTTTTACTTACTGTTCTGGAAAAAAGTTTTTTGTCTTTTTCAAATGAATTTTGTTATTTTATTATAGTCGTTTTCTACTACGATCATTTTCGTCTCTTGAAATATTTTCTGTTATCTAGATGATACTGTTAAATAGAACAGAAGACCACTCAAGATCAGAAACTGTTTTTAGAATCCCCCTGCTCGAATATCAATTTGGTTTTGGTGAAAAAAAAACATTCACTTATTTAGTACAACTTTAGTGCATAAATACACTGGCGTCCTATTAATTATTTTTATAATTTTATTACAGCCACTCCCAGGTATATCTCTACATTGTAATTTTGTGATTATATTTAAACAAAAGCACACGTTTATTGTAACAAATATTTTTAATGATGTTAGAAGAGTATTTATTTTCAGAACTCTCTTTCTCATTCATGCATCTTTTCTGATTGAAATGTTAAAAAAATTAGAAGAATTTGTCTCACACATATTAGTTGTTTAATTATAAATAGGTAATACATATAATGTAGATTTAAATTAATTGACAAATTTTTATATCATAAACTAAGAAAACGTGAATCTGTAGCACAATTTCGACCATCTTTATAAATTATAAGTAATGTTCTTTTTAAATAAATTATTTTTTCATCTCGCTAACTAGAGTGTGAGCTAGTTTTGTAGCATTTAGCTAGAAAAATAGCCTTTAGTGCTTAGAATTTAACAAGTGTTTCATAAAATATTTAAAATGACCGAATTAACTTCGCTGATATAGAAATAAACCAGAATCTGAAATAATATATTAAACAGTTCGGATAGACATGTAACAATGGTTGTTTTTTGTACAATAAACTAGTGTATAAATAAATGTACGATAAATAACCAAAATGAAAGTGTAAGATGTTAGAAAAATATTAAAAAAGGTATTTAGATGTGAGAATCGTAGATATATAAGAAGATTTCATTTAAGAAATAGGATTTCTTGATTTACTCTTTGAAAATCGCAATCAAACTGCGCATTAATAACAACTAAATTAATCAATAATTTATTATTGAACTTTTTGGTTAAAATTATCTTTTTATGGTTTGTAACGTCAGAGAAAAATCCATGTATGAAAGTGAATTTAGTCATAGTGCTCAAATTGCAGTATGAATTATAATTATACTCCATAAAATATGTACGAGTATACGGATTTATTTCATAATATATAAAAATAATTCAAGAGATAATTAAAACACATTCATCATATTTGTATTAAAATTTTGAATATTAACGATATTATTAAAAAATTTTTTTTGTAGATCAGTTCTTTTAAAATCACATCTAAATTCGCAATAACAATGATGAAAATTAATCAATAATAATTTTTGAATAAATTTTATTTTTATTGTTTGCAGAGTGAGAAAAAAATAATTTTGTAAGTAAACTTAATACTAGTGCAAAAACTTCTGTATGAATTATTTTTATATTCAATATAACATGTGTAAGAATTTATTTCTTAAAATATAAAAATAATTCAACAGATAACTCAAACACATTTATCTCATTTGTAATGGACCATTGAAAATCGACGATATTTTTTAAAAAATGACTAACTTGGCCCCTTGAAAATCGTCATCGAAATGCGCATTAATAACGATGAAAATAAATCAATATACATTTCTTGAACATATTTGATTAAAATTTTGTTTTTATTGTTTGTAGAGTAAGAGAAAAATCCATTTGTGAAAGTGAATTTAGCCTTAGTGCTCAAATTGTAGTATGAATAATAATTCATACCACAATTGTAATGTATTTTATGGGGTATAATAATAATTATACCTCATAAAATATGTATACGGATTTATTTCTTAATATATACAAATAAATCAAGAGATAATTAAAACACATTCATTATATTTGTATCAGAACTTTAAAAATCAACGATATTATTAAAAAATAGATTTTTTTTGTAGCTCAGTTCTTTTAAAATCATCATCTAAATGCGCAATAACAACGATGAAAATTAACCAATAATCATTAATTAAACATTTTTGAATAAATTTTCTTTTTATTATTTATAGAAAAATCGTGAAAGTAGTGCCGTATATCGAAAGAGCCATTGAATGTAATTAATACTATTTTCGTTATTTTTTATTTTATTTTTCATCATAGAAGCTGCCGCTATGCAACAGTTGTACATATTACGTACACTAATTATGGTGTTATATATATATATATATATATATATACACACTAGGGGCTTTGCCCCTTGCTCGCCGCAAACGCCAAACTCCGGGCTCGTTACGCTTGTCCCCTTATCAATTGTATGTTCATGTAACCGAATGAAACAATGAACATATTTTTAAAAGGAGTTGTAGGATGGGAGAAAGTAGTTGTAGGATGGGAGAAAGTAGTTGTAGGATGGGAGAAAGTAGTTGTAGGATGGGAGACGAGAGTTGCTGGATGGGAGGCGGGAGTGGCAGGAGGGGAGGCAGGCATTCGGGATTTGCAAGAGGGGAGGCGGGTGTTGCAGGATGCGATGCGGGTGTTGCAGGAGGGGAGGCGGGAGTTGCTGGATGGGAGGCGGGAGTAGCTGGACACAATTTTTACACAATTTTTTTATATATTCCTTGAAATGGAATTAAATTCTCATATTTAACTATCAATCTGAATACAAAAAACTCCACAGCAACATCTAAGGGAAGCTGTTGGCATAACCTCACAGAACTGTAGTGAATATGATGGCCTTCGAAAAGCAACATATTAGATTTTGCGCACTTTTCGAATTCCAATTGAAAAAAATGCCGCTGAGACCGCATGAATGATTTGTTCAGCTTTGGGGAATGGTGCTGTATCGCATAAAATTTAACAGTAGAAAAGGTTCGAAAATGAATTATGACTTCATCGGCTAAAAGCCTCTATCTTTTTTCGATAAGTTCATCAGTTAGTCGACAGATGGAGCAAAGTTATACAAAATAATCAGAGATATTTTGAGAATTGAAATGTAATCAATTTTTCCTCAAACTCTTCACATAAATTCTATGAAAAAAGCACCGAATTAATTCACGCATCTAATACATAAATTATCTCTATTAACAAAGTAATATGATATTTTTTGATTACAGTTTCTTGGTTCAGAAGAGTAACGGAGAAATGTACAACAATTCAGCAATCATTCACTGACGAAGAAGCTTCGATGTGATCATCGCAGTGGTTTCACGTTTCTTTGGGGTTTGGTATCCGTCAGTATCGTCTTCCAGATTTGTATGCTTATATTTTTTATATTGAAAATATGCTTTCTCTTTATTCCATTTTAAATAATCTATAAAACTTATGGTATATTCAGTATTACTATTTCTGCGCTATTTTTTTTAAAAAAAAGAATGTTATAGTGTGATATAATATTTTTATAAATTCAATGTTTTTTTCCCGATACGTTTAAATTGATTTGGATTTTATCAGATTAGTTTATGTAAAAGAAACACAGTTTAATTTTATATTCGGGTATTACAAATCGAAGAGTTTCTTGAATTTTCTACCATTTGATGAAACTGTTTCTATACAAATTAATGATAATAACAACTATTTGAAGATGTGCTAAAAAGAAAACCTGTCATTCCATTTTCTTGTTCCGTTTAGTGAAGTTATATGTATTAAGATAAAACATTATAATTTATCTAATAAGTTGTCATTTCTCTCTATTGACATCATTATATTATATGTATGTATGCTTTAAAATCAGCATGTTTCTTTATCAAAAAGTGTATTGATAACTCAATTTTATATTATTCTAACTAAAAAAAGTCATTAATCAATTCTTTTATACGGAGCTTGAATTTTTTTACCTGAAGTGGTTTATTTAAATATCAGTCTCAGTATAGAGGTCAAAAAAATATAAATATAGAGAAATATATATGACGAGATTACAAATATTAAAATATTTATTTTTTTATTTGGAGAATGAGTTTTAAAAAGTTAATTTGTAAATAGTTCCCATTGAAAGTTATGATATATAAAAAGAAATCGGTTATCACTTCAAAAAGTATATCGTGGAATCAATGAAAAATTTAAATATATGTAAACAAGTAATTAAATAAATTGTTCCTGTTTTAAATTTGTTCTGATTTTATAAAATTGTTATTAAGTAAAAATCTCTAAAATATTCTATGACAAACAAGTGCCTCGTGTTATATTATTTTCAAAGAATTTCTGCGCATGCCTTATAAAATCTACAATTATAAAATATTTATTTCCAGCTAAGAATATTTACTTCTTTACAGCTATTTAAAATTTCGTATCCATTACTAATATTAAAAACTTGAATGTTTTACATTAAATACAAACTGAAACGCAGCATAATTGTTCCATAGTTCTATATTGTGTATTTAATATATTAGAATGAAAAACAAGATATACTTTTTGAATTGATATTTATTTAAAAATTCTTTGTTATTTTTTTTGTCTCCAGCTACAATGATTTTTATCTCTTAAAACATCTCTTTTGGTCGTTTGATGATTATTCAAGGGTAAATCTGGACACATAAATATCAATATAAAAATAATTTTGCTATTGGCCAAAAAAACAGTTCATTTTCATAATACAGTTTGAAAATTCAAAAAAATAAAACGATTATCCTTGTATTGTTCTATTATTTTCGATTAGTGATTAATAAAAGTCATTTAAGTCGGTTCGATGCTGAATATTTATTCAGAATGATATTTTTTCGTATGTGAAATCAGTAAATGATATTCTGATTCAATTATCTCTTCTCCAAATGTATTTATCTAACACCACTATATTTATAATTGAGACAAAATTGCTTCTTTAGTGTTTAAACATTTCAAAAGAGCTTTTACATTCTGATTCAATTCAAATTCAATGTTATATTCGATGAATCATATAAAATTGCTGATAAGCAAAAACTGTCACAATACTTTCTGAAACCTGAAGTGATTCATTTGGTAGTCCATGGTCTGGAAATACAATGACTAAACAAAATATAAGCCATTTATGTGCAATGATTCATTAATATCTTACATTAAATTTTATGAGACTTTTCTTTATTTCTGACTCATTGTATGTTTGCTTTTATAACGAAATTCCCTAGACAACAGGAACTCTAAAATGCGTTTTTATATTTGAAACAATTCCTTTGCAAATCCGAATTTGTTATAATTGAAAGTTGGTAATAGAATTAAATGAGAAATCAAACTGAATATCTGATTTATTGATCTGATATTCTCCTTCTATACATACTTACCTGTTACATTATTATACTCTAAAGAGTTATTTATGCCATGTTCCAGCCAAATTTAGGTAGGCTATATTCTATAAAAAATATATTTTTCAATTCTAAAACATTATACTTTTCCATTTGGCCTTACAACCGAATTTACTAAACAGCAGGAACATTAAAATAAGTTTTTGTATTTTAAAATATTTTTTTTCAAATACAAATTTATAAAAAATTAAACGTCTTTTAATGGAATTAGAAAAGAAAATTAACTGAATTTCTGATTTAATAATAACAGAAACGTCACTATAAATAAATTGTTTAAAATTGCAATTAAGAACTAGTAATCAATATTTTATTAAAATAATTTTTTCAGTTTTTATTTATTTGTAAAATTATTGTACATTAAAGAAATTAATTATGCCATGATTCACCAAATTTAGTTCAGTTATTATAAATATTTTTTTTTATTTTAACGTATTGTGTCTTATTCTGTTTGGCTCTTATAACCGAGTCTTCTAAACAGAAGGGACATTTAAATAACTTTTTGTATAAAAACAAATTTTCTTCAAGTCAAATTTTATAAAAATGTAAAGATTTTGTAATAGAATTAAATAAGAAAGTTAACTGGATTTCTGATTTATTGATCAGATTACTATTAATAACAGAAACATCATTATAAATAAATTATTTGAAATCGTGATCAAAAATTAGTAATTAATATTTTATTAAAATGATTTTTTCAGTTCTTATTTATTTGTAAAATGATTGTACTCAAAAGAATTTAACCACGCCATGAATCGCCAAATTTAGTTTAGTTCTTATAAATAAAACATATTTTTTTAAATTGAACTCATTGTGTCTTTCTGTTTGGTTGTTATAACCGAATATTCTAGACAGTGAAAACGATAAAAATGTTTTTATTTCGTAAAACGAATTTTTAACAATTCAAAATTCAAATTAAAATTTATTATTTATTCTTTTTTTATTTAAAGACGGTAGTAGAATTAAATGAGAAGTCAAACTGGAGATCTCATTACTATTTATAACAGAAGCGTCATTATAAATAAATTAATTGCAGTGACTATTAAAAACTTGTAAGCCACGTTTTATAAAATCGATTATTTTCTGTTCGTACACATCTCTTAAATTATCATATGATAAAAAAGTCAATAATGCTAAAATTTAACCAAATTTAGGTTATTGGATATTAAAAAAATATTTTTCTATTAGAACACACAGTATTTTTACATTTGGCTCCTACAGCCAAATTTTCTAAACAGCAGGAACTTATAGAAGTTAACCAGGTATTAGCCAAATTTAGTTAGGTCTTATTGTAAACTTTTATTTTTTTTATTGTAACTCATTGTGTCCGTTTATTATATCAGAATTTTCTAGACAGTGAAGACGTTAAAAATGATTTTTATTTTGTAAACAAAATTTAAAAATTCAAAACGAAATGCTTTTTAAAGGTGGTAGTAAAATTAAACGAGAAATCAAACTAGACATCTGACTTATAGTTCTGATAACTATTTATAATAGAAGAGTCAATATAAATAAATTATTTGAAATAATTATTAAAACCTTGCAATCAACGTTTATAAAATCGATTTTTTTTCCATTCATACATATCTGTTAAATTATTACATGTTTAAAAAGTTAATAAGGTTACGATTCATCCAAATTTAGGTAAGTTGATATTAAAAAATATATTTTTTCTATTCTAATACATGGTCTTTTTCCATTTGACTCTTATAACCGAATTTACTAAACATCAGGAACATTAAGAAGTTAACCAACCTAATTTTCGTCAAATTTAGTTAATCTTATAAATAAAACTTATTTTTATTCTAACGAATTGTGTCTTTCTGTTTGGTTGTCTTAACAGAATTTTCTAGGCAGTAAGGACATTAAAAAAACTATTTTGTATTGTAAACGAATTTTGCAAAATCCTAATTAGTTGTTACTTAAAAATGATAATAGAATCAAGAGAGAAACCAAACTGGAAATCTGTTTTATTGATCTGATTAGTATTGATAAAAAGAACATCATTTGAAATAAATTATGTAAAATCACGATTGAGAATAAGTAATTAACATTTTGTTAAAATAATTTTCTTCAATTCTTTACTTATCTTTGAAATTATTGAACGCTAAAGAAGCTGACCTTGGAATGATTCACCAAATTTAGGTTATTTTTATGAAAGAAAATATATTTTTCTATTCTAATTAATTAAATCTTCTCAAATGGATGTTAAAACCGAATTTCTCTTAACAGCAAGAACTTGAAAGAGTTTTTATATTACAAACAAAATTTTCTCAATTCCAAATTTACAGTAATTTAAATGCTTTGCAGTGGAATTAAATAAGACAACAAACTGGACATCTGATTTATTTATCAGATTACTATTTGTAACAGAAACGTCATCAGAGATATATTATTTGTAATCATGATTAAAAATTAGTAATTAACATGTTATTAAAATGATTTTTTTACTTTTTTTATTTATAAAAATATTGTAATCTAAAGAAGTTTACTACCACAGGATTCGCCAAATTTGGTTTAGTTCTTATGAATAAAATATATATTTTTATTTTAACTAATTGCGTCTTTCTGTTTGGCTCTTATAAGCAAATTTCCTAGTCAGCGAGGACATTAAAAATTTTTTTTATGATATAAAAAACATTAAAAAATCAAACTTCTCTGTTATTTAAAGATAATAATAGAATTTAAAAGAGACATCAAACTGGATATATGATTATTGATCTGAATACTACTTGTAACAGAAACGTCATGACAGATAAATTATTTGAAATCATGATTAAAGATTAGTAATCAACATTTTATTAAAATGATTTTTTTACTTTTTTTTATTTATAAAAATAGTGTAATCTAAAGAAGTTAACTACCACAAGATTCGCCAATTTTGGTTTATTTCTTATGAACAAAATATATATTTTTATTTTAACTGATTGTGTCTTTCTGTTTGGCTGTTATAAGCAAATTTCCTAGTCAGCGAGGACATTAAAAAATTTTTTATATTATAAAAAACTATTAAAAATCCAAATTCAGTGTTATTTAAAGATGATAATAGAATTTAAAAGAGACGTCAAACTGGACATAGGACTGTTGATCTGATTACTACTTGTAACAAAACGTCATGATAGATAAATTATTTGAAATTATGATTAAAAATTAGTCATCAGCATTTTATTAAAATGATTTTTTGTTTATTTATAAAATTGCTGTACTCTGTTATAAGTAAAGTTCCTGGTCAACGAGGCCATTAAAAAAATGCTATTAAATGAACAAATTTTTACAAAATCCAAATTTGCTGTTATTTATAGATGATAATAGAATTAAAAGAGGAATCAAACTAGTAATCTGATTATTGATCTGATTATTATTTGTAACAGAAACGTCATGATAGATAAATTATTTGAAATCATGATTAAAAATTAGTAATCAACATTTTATTAAAATGATTTTTTCAGGTTTTGTATATTTGTAAAATTATTGTACTGTAAATAAGTTAACTACGCCATGATTCGACAAATATTGTTCAATTCTTATAAATAATACATATGTTTTAATTTAACTCATTGTGTCTGCCTGTTTGGTTGTTATATCAGAACTTTCTAGACAGTCAAGACATTAAAAATGTTATTATTTTGTAAACAAATTTTTAACAATTCAAAATTCAATGATATTTAAAGGTAGTAGAATTAAATGAGAAATCAAACTGAACATCTGGTTTATTGATCTGATTACTATCGATGACAGAAACATCATTTGAAATAAATTATTTAAAAAATCATTATTAAGAATAAGTAATCAACATTTTTTTAAAATAATATTTTTCAACATTGCTTATTTATAAAATTATTCTATGATAAAGAAGTTAACCATGGCATAATTCGTCAAATTTAGGTTAATTTTGTAAAAGAATATACATATATATATATATATATATATATATATATATATATATATGTTTCATTGTGTCTTCCTATTTGGATAACAAATCTCAACTTCTCAAACAGCAAGAACTTTAAAATAAATTTTTATAATATAATTTTTTTTTCTCAATACCAAATTCACAATAATTTAAAGGATTTGTAATGAAATTAAATAAGACAACGAACTGGACATCTGATTTATTGATCTGATTGCTATTGATGACAGAAATATTATTTGAAATAAATTATTTAAAACCACAATTAAAAATTAGTAATCAAAGTTGAATTAATGTATTTTTTTCAATTCTTTGATTATATTTAAAATAATTGTATGCTAAATATGTTAACCATGGCATTATTCTCCAAATTTAAGTAATTTTTATAAAATAAATATATTTTTTTATTCTAACTCTTGTGTTTTTTCCATTCTGATGTTAAAACAGAATTGTTAAATAGCAGGAGTTTTATAATAAGTTTTTATATTATAAATAAAGTTAATCAATTCCATATTAATTATAATTTAAAATTTTTATCATGAAATTAATTGAAAATTAAACTGGACATCTGATTTATTGATCTGATTACTTTTTGTAACAGAAACGTCATTACAGATAAATTATTTGAAATCATGATAAACAAATTGGTAATGAACATTTTATTTAAATGATTTTTTAAGTTTTTATTTATTTGAGAAATCATTGTGCTGTAAAGGATCTAACCATGCCACGATTCGCCAAATTTATTTTAGTACTTATAAATAAAATATATTTTTTTACTTTAACGAATTGTGTCTTTATTATTGGTTGCTATAATCGAATTTTCTAGACAATGAGGATGTAAAAAAACTTTTTATATCATAAACAAATTTTTAGCAAATCCGAATTTGCTGTTACTTAAAGATGTTAATAGAATTAAATGAAAAATCACCCTGGACATCTGATTTGTCGATCTGATCACTATTGATAACAGAAATGTCATTTAAAAAAATATTTAAAATCAAGAATCAGTAATCAACTATTTATTTATATAATTTTTTCAGTTCTTTGCTTTTATATAAAATTATTGTACGTTAATGAAGTTAACCATGACACGATTCGCCAAATTTAGATAAGTTTTATAAAACAAATATATTTTCTTATTCTAACTCATTGTGTCTTCCCATTTGGATATTAAAACCAAATTTTATAAACAGTAAGAATATTAAAGTAAATTTTTATATTATAAAAAAATTTTTCTCAATTCCGAATTCACAATAATTTAAAGGATTTGCAAAAGAATTAAATAAGATAACAAACTGGACATTTGATTTATTGATCTGATTACTATTGTTGACAGAAATGTTATTTGAAATAAATTATTTAAAATCATGATTAAGAATTAGTAATCAACGTTTAATTAATATAATTTGTTCAATTCTTTGCTTATCTATAAAATTATTGTATACTAAAGAAATTAACCATGGTATAATTCACCAAATTCAAGTTAGTTCTATAAAAGAAATATACTTTTTTATTCCAACTCATTTTGTCTTCCCATTCTGCTATAGAAATCGACTTTCCCAAACATAAGGAATTTTAAAGTAAATTTTTATATTATAAACATATTTTCGTAATTGAAAATTTATTACAATTTAAAGTATTTGTCACGGAATGAAATGAGAAATCAAACCGGACATCTGATTTATGATCTGACTATTATTTATAACAGAAACGTTATTATAAATAAATTATTTAAAATTGCTAGTAAAAATAAATAATCAACATTTTATTAAAATGATTTTTTCAGTTCTTGTTTATTTGTAGAGTTATTGTAAGATAAATAAGTTAACAATGGAATAATTCATCAAATTTAGTTCAATTTTTGTAAATAAATTACATTTTTTTATTCTAATGAAAATGTCTTTTTCTATTTGGTTGCTATAACTGAATTTTCTAGACAGTGAGGACATTAAAAAACATTTTATATTGTGAAGAAATTTTTAAAAAATCTAAATTCGCTGTAATTTAGAGGCTATAATAATATTAAATGAATAATCAAATTAAATATATGACTTTATTGATCTGATTGCTATTGATAAAAGAAACTTCATTTGAAATAAATTATTTAAAATCACGTTTACGAACAATTCTTAACATTTTATGAAGTGAATTTTTCAATTCTTTACTTATCTATAAAATTATTTTAACCTAAATAAGTTAACCATGGCATAACTCGTCAAATTTTGGCTAATTTCATAAAAGAAATATATTTTTTTATTCTTACTCATTGTGTTTTTTCAATTGACTATTATAATCAAACTTCGTAGAGAACAGAAGCCTACAAATAAGTCTTTATATTATAAATATTTTTTTTCACAAATCTGAATTCGCTAAAATTTAAAAGTTTTACAATGGAATTAGTTGAAAAGTCAAACTGGACATCTGATTTATTGATCTGATTACTTTTGTAACAGAAACGTCATTACAGATAAATTATTTGAAAACATGATTAAAATCAGCAATCAACATACTATTAAAATGTTTTTTTTTTTCAATTAGTAGTATTTATAAAGTAATTGTACGATAAAAAAATTATCCATGCCATGATTTGTAAAATTCAGGTTAGTTTCTAAAATGAAATTATTTTTTTATTCAGAGTCCTTGTACCACGTGTCAATTCATTTCATTAGAACATTAGTTCGGAATTTCAAAAATTGAATGCATCGTACTTGATATCGCCTTCTGTCCTATTATTTTCGACTATTGATTGAAATCAGTCGTCAGTCAGTTTGGATATCTGTCCAGAGATTTTTCTAAGACGATGTACTTACTTATAAACAATCAATAATTACAATTATTGACGCAATAATTTTTTTCCGCCATTTATTTTTATCAAATTGCAGCAATAAGCTTGAAATTCGCACATAATTTCTTTATTATTTAAATGATTTATTTTCTGGTACCAATCAAATTCAGTATTGACTCAAAGATAATCACAGTTAGTTAACAAAGTCTTAATATTTGTATACAAAAATTGACTTATTTTAAATTTCACAGCCTGTATTGAAAAAACACAATGTAAGCACTTTATGTGCCATGATTCGCCAAATTTAGGTTAGTTGTTGTTAATAAAATATATTTTTCTATTCTAACTCTCTGTATCTTTCCACTTATTCTTTATAAAAGACTTTCGTAAACAGCGGGAACTTTAAAATAGGTACAACCAAATAATTTGTTGTATATGAAAGTGAAACTTGAACGATTTGCAATAGAATTAAACGAGAAATCAATCTGAAAATCTGATTTTTCATCCTTATAACTAAAACATCAATTCAGATGAATTATATCGTTTGTGAACATATTTGTTATTGTCAATCTGTATTATTGAAATAATTACCAAAAGAGTTTCTATTCACATTTTACAACAACTATTTTTTCAATTCATTCTTATATTTTTTTTAATTGAAAAATAATTAGTTGAATTGTAGTATGTTAAAAAACATTAAGTGAATTAGTTTAAATGAATCAACTTTTATTGATTATTTATAGATTTTCAATACATGCTATTTTTTTAAAAATATTTCCAAGTGTATGAACGGATTCCTACACAGGTGGACTGACAAGCTGTGTCTAGTCCATGCTTTTCATAACACTGGTCCTTTCGAATTAAAAAAATATGTGACTGATTGTTATTACAACGTTATGGATAAATCTATAATACTAGTTATTAAAAATAAATTTATTTAATACAACAATAATTCTTAGTTAAGTATACATAAATTCAACGAATGATCATTCTGCAAAACTGAAAGTGAAGAACTCTTTTTTTCTGTCCAACCTACTCCATACTTTTATTACATATTTATGGATTTTCAAAGTATGCTAATTTTTTTAAATTTTCCTAGTTTATGAACAGTTTCCTTTAGAGACGGACTGGTAATCTGAGCCTGGCCCGGGCTTTGAATAACACCGGCTCTTCTAAATTAAAATTGTTTTTTAAATAAAAAAGATATTTGTTGAATTACTTCAAATTAAAGAAATTATCTACATTGGTAAAATAAACAAAAAATCAATATGACATGTGTAATAGTGACGAATGAGTGCTTTCTATTAACTAATTAGACGTTCAAAACTTGCCATTGGAACAAACTGTAATTTATAAATTAATTTTGGAAATAAGACTCTTTAATTTTTTATTAAAATAAACTTATAATCAGTTCCAAATCGTCGCATGACTAGCGTTCTGTTCGAACCTCATACAGAACAGTGTGTTTTGTCGAATGAATTATTAATAAATGAAGATTTTATACGACTAAAATGTTAATAAAATTTTAAATTCAATTCTTCGATTATATATGATTTTATATATTCATTTTATAAAATTTTCATTTTGTAAATTTCTTCCATGACGATTAACATTCAACCGATTTAAATAAAATTGTCAATTTTTATTCACCGGGTTAATCCGTTCAAGTTTATTGGACATTTTGTCAAGAGTGAAATGAAATTACTTATTAACGAACTTTAATCAAAGAAAATGTTTCTTGTCTTTGAGGTTATTATTTTTACTTTTCCCTTCCTCTATCGACTTTTGACATCTTCAGATGGATACTGATATCAATACAGATCAGTATCCACTTGAAAATGTCGAAATAAGAAACTGGATTCAGAAAAATCAAATAAAATCACTTTAAAAACAAGAAACATAACTTAAAATCCAGCCACATAAAACGAAACAAATTACAATTTAATAAAATAAAATTCATTTACTTATATCAAATATATTTTAATGATAAAATATGAATTGTCCATTTCACACAACTAATTTCATAGTTTTAATTCCTAAACTTTTAATTAAAATGAATAATTTCGAAACGTTTTCGTACAAGAATTGAATTTAATATTGATCCCAATTTAGATTCTGTTCAAATATCTTGAATTTATGTAACTGTTTCTCGGTAATTATTTAAATAATGGTCAGTGTTAATAAATTTAAGTAACATCAAACATTAACAATGATTTCATTAATATACTTTGAAGAAAAAAAAATAAATGATTATATATTAAACAAAATTTAAATGTATTTTAAAAAAAAAATCGAAAAAGATTCATTGACACAAAATGAAATTAAAAAAAAACATTCAAAAAATAAAAAAATGACATGGAATCATTCTGTAACAGGGGAATTTATTGAAATATCTGTTAGATATTTTAAGTTACTAACTGGACAGTAATACAATTTGATAATTATCAAATTGTACTACTGACACTTTTAGTTGGAATGTCACATAATATGACAAAAGAATGATTCAATTCGAAAAGAAAAGACTAAAATTAACTATCTGAATATACTAAAACCCTAACGAAATCAAATAAAAAATGAGAAATAATCTGTAAATAAAGTATGAAAATGTAATTGACTGCTGAAAATTAAACGATGAATAAAATTTAACAATCATCATTGAATTATCAACAATAAATTAATGAATATAACAATATAATAAGAATTATAAGATCTGAAAAAAAATATATAAAGAAACGTTTATGTAGAAAAAGCGCTCAAATTTAAATATAAGCTATAGAATAAGAACAAAAAAATACTTGAAATCAATAAAATTTAATATCAAACCGTACCACAAACATAATCAAACGACTGCAAATAATATCTGACAAACTGAATATCAACAAACTGAAAGTGAATATCATTAAGTGTCTTATTTAGCTATATGTCTGAGTAAAATGTCATCATAAATCTATATTTTTAACTACTTCAAAATCGAGACATTAGCTACGGAAAAAAACAATGTGAAAAAACCTTGATAGAAAAATAAAAATAAACTGGTTTTCATTTCTAAAAAAAGTATTATAACTGTTATTGATTCAAATGTATATTAAAAAAGTGAACAAAACATTTCACTTTTTTGAAAATTATGAAATGGCCTTGATAGAATAAAAAAGATCACAGTATTTTCAAATATAAATATAAAATAAATGTATATGATTTATATTATTTAGGGTTTATAAAGAGAATTTGTAATTAATCGATTGGAAAAGATTTTTCAGTTTGTGAAGTGTGTCTGTAGGTTTGAAAATTCAGGTCTTCTGCATTATTTTAAATATTATAGTATAATATAATGAGTAAAATATGAAAATACAATAAAGAAATCTTACTGCATTTAATTTTAGTACAGAACTGAAATAAGATATGAAAAAAAATGTTTTAAATTTTATTTCTCTTTTAGTAACTAACTGATACTAATTAATATTTTAAAAATATATATTTTTTTTTAATTATATCTATCCGAATTTCATTCGATTAATATAATCTCCTACAATCTATTTCTATTCTTTAATTGCCTATTCTGATAATTTGATAATACACAATCTTATGAACATCAGAAGATGACTCGAGACAAAACTGAGCATACAATCCATCAATTCGAAAGCAAATCTACTGTTTGCCAGGAAATGTATTCATTTTATTAGTAGATATTTAAAACTTCAAAATTTAATTAAATGAGAACTCAAACTGAACATCTGATTTATTGATATGATTACTATCGATAACAGAAACGTCATTATAAATAAATTATTTAAAATCGTGATTAAAAGTTAGTAATCATCATTTTGTTAGAATGATTTTTTCAATTTTTTACTTATCTATAAAGTTATTGTACTGTGAAGACATTAACCATGGTATGATTGATTAAATTTAGGCCTTTTCTAATTCGTTATGTCTTCCCATCTGGCTGTTATAAACGAACTTCTTGAACAGCAAGTAATTTAAAGTAGTTTCTTACATTATAAACAATTTTTTTCAATTTCATATTTATTATAGTTTAAGGGCTTTGCAGTGGAACTTAATAAGACAAAAACTGGACATCTGATTTATTGATCTGATTACTATTTGTAACAGAAACGTCATTAGAGATAAATTATTCGAAATCATGATTAGAAATTAGTAATTAACATTTTATTAAAATTATTTTTTTTTACTTTTTTTCTATTTACAAAATTATTGTACTCTAAAGAGGTTAACTACGCCAGAATTCGTGAAATTTGGTTTAGTTCTTATCAACAAAATATATATTTTTATTTTAACTGATTGTGTCTTTCTGTTTGGCTGTTATAAGCAAATTTCCTAGTCAGCGAGGACATTAAAATTTTTTCTTATATTATAAAAAACTATTAAAAATCCAAATTAACTGTTATTTAATGATGATAATAGAATTTAAAAGAGACCTGAAACTGGACATGACTGTTGATCTGATTACTACTTGTCACAGAAACATCATGATAGATAAATTATTTGAAATTATGATTAAAAATTAGTTATCAGCATTTTATTAAAATGATTTTCTGTATATTTTTAAAATTTCTGTATTCTGTTATAAGTGGAGTTCCTAGTCAGCGAGGCCATTAGAAAAAATATTATTATATAAACAGATTTTTAGAAAATCCAAATTTTCTATTATTTATAGATGACAACAGAATTAAAAGAGGAATCAAACTAGTAATCTGATTATTGGTCTGATTATTGGTCTGATTATTGGTCTGATTATTGGTCTGATTATTCGTCTAATTATTTTTTTATAACAGAAACGTTGTGACAGAAAAATTATTTGAAATCGTGAATAAAAATTAGTAATCAACATTTTATTAAAAGATTTTTCAGGTTTGGTTTATTTGTCAAATTATTTTACACCAAAGAAGTTAACTACACTATAATTCGATAAATTTTGTTCAGTTCACATAAACAAAATATATTTTTTTTAAATATAACTCATTGTGTCTGTCTGTTTGGTTGTTATATCGGAATTTTCTAGACAGTGAAGACGTTAAAAATGTTTTTATTTTGTAAACAAATTTTTAACAATTAAAAATTCAATGTTATTTAGAGATGGTAGAAGAATTAAATGAGAAATCACATTGGACATCTGATTTATTGATGTGATTACTGTCGATAACAGAAACATCATTTGAAATAATTAAGAATAAATAATCTACATTTTGTTTTTAATTATTTTTTTCAATTCTTTGCTTATCTATAAAATCATTGTACGCTAAAGATGTTGACCATGGGATGATTCACCAAATTTAGGTTATTTGTATAAAAGAAAATATATTTTCCTATTCTAATCCGTTTTGTCTTCCCAGCTGGATGGAAAAACCGAATTTTCTTTAACAGAAAGGTCTTGAAATAAGTTTTTGTATTATAAACCATTTTTTATCATTTCTAAAATCACAATAATTTAAACGCTTTGCAGTAGAATTAACCAAAACAGCAAACTAGACATCTAATTTATTGATCTAATTACTGTTTGTAACAGAAATATCATGACAGATCAATTATTTGAAATAGTGATTAAAAATTAGTAATAAACCTTTTATAAAAATATTTCTTTTAAGTTTTTATTAATTTGTAAAATTATTCTATTCTAAAGAAATTAACTACGCCATGATTCTCCAAATTTGGTTTAGTTCTTATGAATAAAATATATATTATTCTAATCTAACTTATTGTGTTTTTCTATTAGGCTGTTATAAGTCAAGTGGTTAGTCAACGAGGACATTAAAAAATCTTTTATATTATAAACAAATTTATAGAAAATCCAAATTCGCTAATATTTAAAGATGATAATTGAATTAAAAGAGAATTCAAATTGAATATCTGATTTATTGATCTAATTAATATTGATAGCAGAAACGTCATTATAAATAAATTATACAAAACAGGGATTAAAAATTAATAATCAACTTTTTAGTGAAATGATTTTTTCATTCTTGCTTATCTATAAAATTAGTGTACTCTAAATAAATTTACAATGAAATGATTGGCCAAATTTAGATTTGTTTTATTAAAAAAAATATTTTTCAATAAATTTAGTTTAGTTCTTATAAATGAAATATATTTTTTTATTATAATAAAATGTCTTTTTATAACAGAAACGACATTATAAATAAATTATTTAAAATTGTGAGTAAAAATAAATAATCAACATCTTATTAAAACGATTTTTTCAGTTTTGTTTATTTGTAGAGTTATTGTACGGTAAATAAGTTAACAATGAAATAATTCGTTAAATTTAGCTCAGTTTTTGTAAATAAATTATATTTTTTTATTCTAATGAAATGTCTTTCTATTTGGTTGCTATAACTGAATTTTCTAGACAGTGAGGACATTAAAAAATATTTTATATTGTGAAGAAATTTTTAAAAAATCTAAATTCGCTGCTATTTGGAGGCTATAATAAAATTAAATGAATAATCAAATTAAATATATGACTTTATTGATCTGATTGCTATTGATAAAAGAAACTTCATTTGAAATAAATTATTTTAAATTACGTTTACGAAGAATTACTTAACATTTTATGAAGTGAATTTTTCAATTTTTTACTTATCTATAAAATTATTGTAACCTAAGTAAGTTAACCATGACATGACTCGTCAAATTTAGGTTAATTTCATAAAAGAAATATATTTTTTTATTCTTACTCATTGTGTTTTTTCAATTGACTATTATAATCAAACTTCGTAGAGAACAGAAGCCTACAAATAAGTCTTTATATTATAAATATTTTTTTGACAAATCTGAATTCGCTAAAATTTAAAAGTTTTTCAATGGAGTTAGTTGAGAAGCCAAACTGGACATCTGATTTATTGATCTGATTACTTTTTGTGACAGAAACGTCATTACAGATAAATTATTTGAAACCATGATTAAAATCAGCAATCAACATATTACTAAAATGTTTTTTTTCAATTAGTAGTATTTATAAAGTAATTGTACGATAAAGAAATTAACCATGCCATGATTTGTTAAATTGAAGTTAGTTTTTATAAAGAAAATAATTTCTTATTGTCTTAGTTCTACGTATTAATTCATTTCATCAGCACATTAGGGCAGAATTTCAAAAATTGAATGCATCGTACATGATATCGCCTTTTATCCTATTATTTTCGACTATTGATTGAAATCAGTCGTCAGTCAATTTGGATATCTGTCCAAAGATTTTTCTAAGACGATGTACTTATAAATAATCAATAATTACAATTATTGACACAATGATTTTTTTCTGACATTTATTCGTATAAAATAGTTGCAATAATCTTGAAATTCGCAAATACCGTTTTTATTATTTAAATGATTTACATACTGGTACCAATCAAATTCAGTATCAAGTCATAGAAAATTACAGTTCGTTAAAAAAGTCTTAATATTTGTAACCAGAAATTGGCTTATTTTAAATTTCACAGCCTGTATTGAAAAAACACAATGTAAGCAATTTGTGTCCGATTCGCCAAATTTAGGTTATTTGTTATTAATAAAATATATTTTTCTATTCTAACTCGCTGTATCTTTCCACTTAGTCTTTATATCTGAATTTTGTAAATAACGAGATCTTCAAATATTTACAACTAAATTATTTGTTATATATGAAAGCGAAACTTGAAGGATTTGCAATAGATTTAATCGAGAAATTAATTTGAAAATCTGATTTTACATTTTTATAACTGAAACAATAATACAGATGAATTATACCGTTTGTGAACATTTGTTGTTGTCAATCTGTATTATTGAAATAATGACTAAAAAGAGTATCTATTCATATTTTGTAACAACTATTTTTCAAATAAATCCTTATGTTTTTTTTTTAATTGAGAAATAATTAGTTGAATTGTAGTACGTTAAAAAAAATAACTGCATTAGTTTAAATGTATTAACTTTTATTGATTTTTTTATAGATTTTCAACAAATGTTATATCTTAAAACTGTTTCCAAGTGTATAAACGGGCTCATGCAGACGTGGACCGACAATCTGTGTCTAGTCCATGCTTTTGATAACACTAGTCCTTTCGAATTAAAAAAATACGTGACTGGTTAGTACAATAACATTATGGATAAATCTATACCACTATTTATTAAAAATAAATTTATTTAAAATAACAATAATTCTAACTTAAGTATGCAATAATTCAACAAATAATCATTCCGAAAAGTTGAAAGCAAAGACCTCGTTTTTTCTGTCCTAGGTACTCCATACAATGGCTAAATTTTTATCACAAATGTCGATCATACCTAGGGCCGGCTACATTTACTATATTTTATAAAATTCTAACAGATAATATTGTTATTATTACTATTTTTTAAAAGTAACATGTATTGGTAATAAATATGGAAAAACATATTTCATAATTTCACAAATAAGCTAAATTAATTTTGTGTTATGAAAAATTCAGCTGACTCATTCTACCAAATCTCTCTTATGACCAGTCCGCCTCTGGGTTTCTGTTAACACGTTTCACAAAAGTACACGGTTCTTTTTAATTCGTTTAGAACATCAATGCAGGTGTTTTGGGGCTTTCATTGTGAATCTGGTTGTAAGATTTCTCAGTTTTTCATTTAATATAATTTTTTTATTTGAATCTGTTGTTCCATTTCTTCTTCAAGCTTCCCTTTCACAGAAATTGTAATTACCGTATAACAGCCACCGTACGATCTCCCGATCACTCTTCTGACTAGTCCGTCCCTGATTTTCTGTTACACTCTTCACAGAAGTACAGGGTTGTTTTTCTTTTTGCACTTATTTTGCGTTTACAACATCAGTGCAGGTTTTATGCTTTCCTTGCGAATCTGGTTATAAGATACACCGTTTTTCATTCAGTCTATCTTTGTTATTTGAATCTGGTGTTTCAATTCTTAAAGCTGCTTTTCTTTCAAGGGAAATTGTCAACAGAACATTGATTAAATTTTAATCGAATATTTGTTTAATAGTGTATTTTTGCAGTACAGTTTATATAAAATATAAAAATTCCGACAAGAAACTTTGTCACAAAAAAAAGTTTACTTGTGCACTTTATTCAAATAATGATACATTTTTAAGTGTCGTTTCTGTTATCGATCAATCATTTAAGTTTTTCAAAAAAGAATCTCATACCTACGGTAATCATTAAGTTTGAACTTATTCATTCATGTTATTTCCCTTTTTTACTTTTACTTCAATGTACGACTTGACGTCCGGTCGATAAGAGTTAGAAATTAAAATACTTTATTTATTCAGCCATAAACAAGATCTGGATAAGTCTAAAAGAATTCATTCAATTGAAAGCTGAAAATTTAATAAAGAATCAAATAATATA
Source organism: Acanthacorydalis orientalis (assembly GCA_034766995.1). NCBI lineage: Eukaryota > Metazoa > Arthropoda > Insecta > Megaloptera > Corydalidae > Acanthacorydalis > Acanthacorydalis orientalis. Next base: position 2,069,839 of record CM068319.1, on the reverse strand, counting down.
ACTGGATAATCAGTGAGATCTTTTATTTTTTGAATTGTTCTATCAGATTTATAATCTGCTTTTCACCAATATGTGAGACACTGACATTGCCCACCGATCTATTCCTTATATCTGATTTTATAAAAAAACTACTTGAAAAAATAAATTCAAGAAATAATTGACAACATTGTCAACGATACTTAAAATAATCAAAACTCTTCATAATTTTCGAATTTTTATAAATATATTATGTTTTATCTAAAAATATCATGTTTTAAAAGTATAATAAAAAAATATTTTTTGATCGAGAAAAAGAGAGCATGGTTATAATATCAATTTTATTAGTAAAATCGTTTAACAATTTTTATTATAATTTACTTCTGATTGATTACGTTCATTCTCTCAATCAATTCGACAAACGAATCACTCTGAAAATTAATCCATTCTTTTTAGTTTGTTTGAAAGTGTTAAGAAATAATACAAAAATTCCACTTTAGATGGTTTATTAAAACTACCTATTCATCTAAATCTGGAATTTTAATGAATGAGATTTATGTTATGTCTTTATGTTTGAATAACTTTCTAAACTATTAATTGTATATTCTTTCAAAAACATTCAATTAATTCTTAACATTTTCCTAAACATCTTAATATTTCATTTTACCTTTATTGAACTTCGATTAAATTTAAAAATATTGAACACAGTTTAAAAAAAAATTACTAATATAGATGATATAAATGGATTATAATCTTTTAACACGAGTATGATACAACTCTTGTAGGATTAAAAATATGGCTTTTCTTAACCGAGAAATGCATATTTAGAACAGTATAATTGAAGACTAATTTGTATTTAAAATAGTTTTTATTTTTTAAATTATTTTTATCGATGAAATTTTAAATATTTTTATTCTAAGATTATTATATATATAAGATATACTTTGTTGAATTTTCATATTTATTATCGGCATTAGAAGTGGGTAAATCTTTTAATATACTAAATTAGAAAATATATATATATAAATATAATCATTATTGATTAAATAGCAAATTATTATTCAGATTGAATGAACATTGTTAAAGTATGAGTGTTAGTAGCTTCTTTATATAAAATCTTTTAATTTTTTTTTATTATTTCGGTCGATTATTAAAATTTTTAATTTTTTAATCGAATTAGTGCCTAATAAATTCTAATAAAATTTCTAGCCTTTCAAAATATTGACTAATATGTCCGTATTTCAGTGTGAGATTTTCATGTTCGATAAGAGAATAATTGTCATTAATACTCAATGAGATTAGATATTTATAACATTTTGATGTACCTCGACAAATTTTACTATCATTTATTTCAGGTAAGGTTTTATCAAAATAGATTTCGTGCGAGAAACATTTCTTAATAGTAATTTTGTGATAATCTTTATATAATTGGATAGAAAACAAATAGTTAGTATTTTTTTTTATTTGACAATTCGATAATAATTCCAGTTCTTTGTACAGTTCCATCACTGTGGATAGATTCGCTTTGAGGAATGAATTTTTCACTCATCGTGCAAACGATATACACTTTTATTGTCAAAAAATTTTATTAACTGAAACTATAATCATTTTTTAACATTGTTGTTGTTTCCAAAGAGTTCAGTTATTATTAAAGTCAATTTAGAGCTTTAAAAATGATAGTAATGCTATCAAACTGTATGAGAAAAAAATAAAATTATGAACAATTTTGATCAGAAAAATATTTGAAATAAAGGTAAATTCTTAAATTCTTTCCCTAACTTTTTATTTTAATTAGAGATCTTAATTAAGGATATTTATAAATAAGTAATCTTTTTTACAATAAAGTTACAGTTTTTCTTTCTATACAGATGATAATTTCTGGTTCATCGACTAATTACTGAATAATTTTCATTAGAAAAATATTTGAAATAATCTTTTAATGTTAAATTATTTCTCAATTTTTTTATTATAATTAGAGATATTAATTAAGGTCGATTATAAATAATTAATATTTTTTATAATAAAATTAAACAGATATTTTTCATACGCATTTGATATTTTCTGATTTATCAATGTGTGAAAAATTGTGATCAGAAAAATATTCGAGAAAGACATAAATTATTAAATTCATTCTCTAATTTTTTTATAATAAGAAATATTAATTATGGCTAGTCACAATTAAATAATCTTTTTTATAATAAAATTAAAAAGTTTTTCTTTACACATACCTGACATTTTTTGATTAATTAATCATTGACTGAATAATTTGTTCAGAAACATATTTGAAGGAATCATAAATTGTTAAATTCTTCCTCTAACATTTTTTATTATAATTAAAGATATTAATTAAGGTTTGATTATGATTAAATATATTTTTATAATAAAATTAAATAGTTTTTCTTTACATACATTTTATATTTTCTAGTTCATTGACTAATTACTGAATAATTTTGATCAGAAAAATGTTTGAGATAAACTTTTAATATTAGATTATTCCTCATTTTTTTTTATTATAATTAGAGATATTAATTAAGGTCGTTTATAAATAATTAATATTTTTTATAATGAAATTAAACAGATTTTCTTCATATGCAGTTGGTATTTTCTGATTCTCAATCAATTACTGAATAATTGTGATCAGAAAAGTTTGTCACGGTTTGAAATATGAGTGGAAAATTCGTTTATTATAAAAAAATGGAATTTAAAAAATATATTTTTTGATTTGATATTTTTTTAATAAAATAACATTTTCATTTACTAATAATCAATTTTGTAAATATTTATATAAATTCAATGTGAAGATTAATAACTAAACAGTTCTTGATAAATAAATTACTTTAAATTATAAGAGATGTAACATTAGATGTCTTTTAAATCAGATTACATTGTTTTAAAGTTTTCTAGTTATAATAAAATAAAAATCAGTGTATTAATTAGATTTTAATAATCTTGAAATATAAATATATATAAAAAATATTTAATTTATTATTGTTTTTTTTTGTGAATACACTTCTTATTTATTTTATAAAAACTAAATCTTTGTATTTATTTTTTATGTTTTAAGGATAAAAATATAAAAAGCTGTATACAAACAACCTGTCTACGATTAAATTAATATAACAACTATAATATTAATAATTTTATATATACTTTGATCTTTTTTATCATGATGAAACAAGCAGCCTTACACATCATCTAATAAATGATTATTTAAGTAAAGTATATTAAAAAAATAAATAATGAAAAAATTGTTTCTAATATTGTATGATAGTAGGACAAACCAAAAATAATAATCGGACGTACTTGTTGATGAAAAAAATGATAAAATGACAATAAATCTAAAAATTGTGTCTACTAAAAAATATATATATAAACCAGCAATGAGACTGAGAAAATGGAATTAAAATTTGAAAAAAAAATACAAAAATTCACGAAGATAAATGATATAAAAAAAATATAAAACAAAGTATGGAATGTTATTCGAAAATATAAAAATGTAATCATCGCTGAACAACTTATACGATTTGACTTGTTAAATATTTGATAAAGGAGTGTCAGAAAAACAGATTGCTGACTAAAAGTATTTTCTGACAAAAGTGTCAATCGAACTGAAATAAATCTATTGAATTATTGATAATGTACATGCGCACAAAATACGAACGACACATAAATAAAATTCAGAATATGACAAAACCATCCGAGGAACAAAACTAAATATTAGAGTTTTTGGCTTCCAGCATTTGAGAAAAATATATGATCTCGTTTGTATGTTTTCTTAGGAGGTCCTCTTCATTTAGAATCAACTAAATGACTGTTTTAGCAATCAGTTTCGGCTCGTGTGCCATCTTCAAGTAGATTTTAAAGACTGAAATCTTTAACACCTACCCAAAAATAGCACAGTTGCTGAAACCGGTCGCGGTAATCAGACATTCAGATGATTTTAAAAGGAGAACACTTCCAGGACAACATACTGTTAGGTTAAGTGCATACGTCATCAACTACTTAAGCGCAGAACATGCAGTAACGCTATTTCGTTAACACTTATCTTATTTTTGTTGAGTGTTGTAATTATCAAGTGTTTATCTTAAAGTTTGGTTAATGACAGATAATAAAAAAAATAACAGTATGTAATTTTCGTGTCCTTTTTTTAATAGTTTCATTTTTTTCCATAAAATTCTAGGAAAAATTTTATGGAAACAATCGAAGAGTATATTTGTAAGTGATTCTCCATAAACCATTCTCTTTCGAATTAAACTTTCTACTGATAATTATTAGAAGTAAGTTAAATTTTAAATTGAAATACAGAGTAGATATCATTTGAAATGTCTCTACACAATATTTTTACTTTCAAAATCTTTTATATTTTAAAAAGTTTGATTTTCTATTCCAACAAGAATAAAATTTCTTCTTCATTTGAACAGATATGTCGATTACTTTATGAAAATACAATTATTTATTTTGAGATACATTTGGCGTTACTGTATGCAAAAGCTCTATAGTCGAACAATTTAAAAGCCTATAAATTTTTGAATATAAAATGATTAATTTTAACAGTGGATTTGAAGTAATAATAATATAAATTTTAATTAAATTTATTGATCAGGAAATTTCTCGACGATTACAAAGAATTTCGTTAATAATTTGCAAGTTTGTCCTCTGTTTAAAAAAATGTTCTAGAAAATTGATGAACTTATTATTTTTTTTAATAGCACTCTCGTTTGTTACAATTATAATTTGTAAGTAACAGCTTTGATAAGTATAATACACAAAAATTATAATCTCAAAATGTTAAAATTTCAAATTCCAATCCAGCTGCCATTATACCTAAAATTCCAAGAGACTTTTTTTCTAATTCGACAAACCATAAGTGTTTTTCTAATCAAAAATGTTTAATAAATGATTATTGAGCATCTTTAGTTATAACTCATATACATTTTAGCAAGGATTCTATCATGCCTAGAGCGTTAAGGTAGAAAAAATTTAAAAACTTATATTTTATCTACATTAATACTCTAAGTATTACAGTATCAGCATTAAAATGTGAATATCAGCAATAAAAATTGATCGATTGTTGTTTAATGAACATTTTTGATTAGAAATATTGTTTTTATTTTGTACGATAAGGGAAAATTTAATTTATAAACTTACAAATTTCAATTTATTTATTGTTATTAGTGATGTCGTGTCAGAAATGAGAAATCCTGTGTTTTGTTTCAATTCATGATTGTTTTTTGGTAGTGATACTTGTGTTATATTCTAACAAGAATAGAGAATTAATCCTTTTTTAGGCAAGTAAACTGGAACCAAAATCTTTCACAAAAAAGCTATATTTCCGTTTATATTAAAGAGACTTTCTCTTCGAAAAATATTTCTTTATAAATAGAAATTGAGATGAGTCTGTTTATACAGCATCGACTTTTTATTTCTTACTATAATCTGATTTAAAATTTTATATATATATATATATATATATATATATGTATATAACAGTTGGCCCTCAAATACAATGAAAAATTCTTGCATATGAAAAAGATTGTTTTAAAAAGATTATAAAAAAAGTATATTTTGATAGCGAAGAAGAGAGCACGGTTGTAATATCAATTTTATTATTATTAGTAAAATCGTTTAACAATTGTTGTTATAACTTGCTTCCTTTATCAGATTTGAGAAAATCTATGATTATTTTTTTTTATAGAAAATAGTTGATTGATTACGTTCATTCTCTCAATCAATTCGACAAATGAATCGCTCTGAAAATTAATCCATTCTTTTTAGTTTGTTTGAAAGTGTTAAGAAATAATACAAAAATTCCACTTTAGATGGTTTATTAAAACTACCTATTCATCTAAATCTGGAATTTTAATGAATGAGATTTATGTTATGTCTTTATGTTTGAATAACTTTCTAAACTATTGTATATTCTTTCAAAAACATTCAATTAATTCTTAACATTTTCCTAAACATCTCATCAATATTTCATTTTACCTTTATTGAACTTCGATTAAATTTAAAAACATAGAACACATTTTGCAAAAAAAAAATACTAATAAAGATGATATAAATGGATTATAATCTTTAATTCGAGTATGATACAACTCTTGTAGGATTAAAAATATAGCTTTTCTTAACAGAGAAATCCATATTTAGAACAGTGATTCTAATACAAATGTTTATTAACTATGATTTTCTTTAAAACGTGCTCATTTCTTATACAACAATTAAATACAATTCAATATTAACTTTATATTCGAAGTGATCGTCATTTTTATGTATTAAATTTTAAATAAAATGAATAATAAAAAATTTAACTTAATAATAAATAAATAAAAAATATATAGGCTTTTGAACAAATAATTAGAATTTGACAATTTAGACATTAAATACCGATAAAAAATTGATCTAAAGGACACCACCGAATGTGTATTATATAACGATGAGATATCACGTCTTTCAATGAGTGTTTGTTATAAAATTTTTACTTTAAAAATCTACTTTCTCCACTTCTGATCTTTGATAAAAGATCAACGTTTACAAACGTAATCTTTTCTCATCACAAAAATTTTTCCAGTCAAAAATCTTCAGTAAATTACTATTGATATTTTTTGATTGCTGCTCATGTACATTTCAAAACAGATTTCGTCATTTTCAGAGCGATAAAATATATAAAAATCTGATATTTCATATTTTTCTGTACATTATCGCTCTGAGAATTACAGCGTCGCCGTCGAAATGTCAGTGAGAAGCGATCAAAAAATGATCAATAATCATTTATTGAATATTTGTGACTAGAAAAGTTTTATTGTTTACAGTATAAAAAAATAATTAATTTGTGAAAGTGTCAGAATCGAATTATGATCTGCAATATGGTCTTAGTCAGTACTGTTCTTATTTTATAAATAGACTTTTATCACGTTTAATTCGTATTAAATATAATAGTATTTATTAAATTTAAGCTCGTTGTTTTCTAAAACCATACATCCTTATATGAAATTTCTGAATCATTTCTAATTGTTTGTTTTTAAAATATATTTCTTGTATTATTGATACGTTTTAAAAAGTTACCAACTAGTTTATTTCATGAAACAAGAAATGATTTTTCTATTAATAAAACAAAAGTTTATTCGGAAAACTGTAAGCTGGTCGAATAATAAATTAAAATAAGCGTGGAAGTATTTGAGAGAATATATAAGTAAATTTATCTAACAGCACTGTACTGCAGATAAATCTACTTCAAATATGTTTATCTATGAGTAGAAACATTGTAGATGGTAGAGAATTAACACATCAAGTCACTTTCTCAATATTCTAACTGTAAAAACGGTCATAACAACGACAACCACACTGTTACTCAGACAATTATTATTTAAATAAGTGACAGAACTACGACTTTAAAAGAATATGTTTTTCAGATATGTAACTATTAGTCGTTAACAGAGCAGTTTAGAAATAGTATCGGTTTTGAAATGTATATGCTATTCTGAAAATAAAAAAATAAAAACTGGAAACTTTCAACCGATTTGTAAGAAATTCATTGATTAATTACTGAGTGTAGTTGAAAATAAATTTTTTAATGCGTTTTGTACATAAATGTTCAGACATACTTTGAAAAATTGTAAACGAAACATTTTAATATTTTAGCTTTTCCAATTAAAGCACAGTTTGATGATTGGCTTTGTGAGATTTATGAAGTGAACAAAGTATCGATTAAATTGTATGTTTTTATTAGTAGATAAGATTAATACTGTTTTGATGACCTATGGATTACAGCCTTTTTCAAATAGGTGTCTTTTTCTAAATTATATTTTTTAATGAAAAATTTGTATAAACATTGACAGTAAATTACATTGTTTCAATGGCAATACTTAGTTTAATTTTTTGATTGTTGTGAGTGATTGAATAGATAGGACATTGAATTATGATTAGTTTAATTGCAGTGCGAAAATCAGGCTTTCATGTTTTCTGTTGGACATAAAATTCTATTTTTCGAGTTTCTCGAGTATTGGTAAATAATCAAATTTATCACAATATCATTCTGGAACTTTGGATAAATATCCATGATTTAGAATATTATAATAGAAATTTCTTTACATTTATTTCAATAAAAAATACTTTTTAGGGTAAATATTTCATTCTGATTTTATTAAAATTACTATAAACTTATTTTAAGCGATTTTTTCTGTACAAAATGTCACATATGTTTATTCTTTTATTTTAATTAATGATATACGTCGAAAAAGTTGTTGTGAATGAATAATAGAAAGTAAATCACGCCGTGTTGTTAAATTCACTTTTACAAAATGAATTTTTCATTCGTCGTGCGAACCATGAAACCTTTTCTAATCAAATCTCTTCAATTAATGATTATTGGTCCTTATTGACTTCTACTTATGTACATTTTGATGAGGATGCTGTTATCTGTTAATGAAAGTTTTCCGTCTGTACCATTCAAAAAGGATAATTGTTAAAAAAATTTTTCTAAAGAAAACAAAAAAGATATTTTGATGACTTTTTCTGCATTTTATTGAATATCTGTTTGAGGTAACAAAATATTTTTTTTTCATTTCATCAAAAACAAAACAGCATCGGGACGATTTTCTTAAAGAATTTCTCATCAATCTTCTTTGATGCAGGACGTCTAGTTCCTCAAGTGTTGATTTGAAATATAAAAACCAAATATATTCTTAAAGACTACAATATTCCTAAAGCAGTGCACCTTTTAACACTAAAAATAAACTTTTTTTGATAAAATTGTCACATTTTGAGCAAAATACATATTTTTGTCACTTTTATGTTGTTCGACCTGATAAAAAATTGAAACTTTAAAATATTTCAAAATATTAAAGCTTGACTGACCGGAAAATTTTTTCTTTCATTAAAATAAAGGTTTGCATGAATCGTTCGGACAGTTTTTGAGATATTTATTCTACCAGTTTAAAAAATGAGCTTTAGAGAAAAACATGTTTAAAGTTTCACTCTACAAGGGGTATCTCCGTGCGTCGGCCACTACATAAACGCTTATAACATAGATAATTTCTCGAATTTTAAAATTTCCTTGAAAATGCACATTCTCGAAATATTAAGGAATATAAAATTAAAAAGATATCGATTTTTTTAAAGTTCTAGCCTGGAAACGCTTCATAACCTGCTAACATCTCACTTTACTTCAACAAAGAAGCTACTCAACCTAGAAAACCAAAACATCTCTCTTTATCTTTCATCATAGATCTCTTTAAGATATGCGTACCTCTGTCGTAAATTTACATTTTTATCAACAAAAGTCAAAAAAAATCGATTTTTTAAAGTTTTATAACAAAAAATTCCATTAACGACTAAGGTCTTACTCCCTTTAAGGACTAAGGTATAGAAAAAGACAAATAACTGATTTTTATATACTTTGGCGATCTGAAGATGATGGGATCATCATAGAAATGTTTGTAATCAACAATAAAACATTCCCAATAATCACTTATTAACATTTTTGATTAAGAATGGATTTACGGTTTGTAGGACGAATAAAATTCAGTTGTGAAAGAAAATACTTTACTTTAAAAAAAATCCTTTGTCAAAGAAAATGAGAATACATTCGGTGCTTTGACAAAATACTGATATTTTTATCTTCAGGTTCTTTATTGTAAGATTCTTTTTAAAACAAACTTGTGGCTAAGATTTTGGTATAAGACTATTTTATAAAAAATGTGATCAGATATATGACTTAAATAATGAGTTGGAAAGGATAGTATTGACTTATTATTAAACTTATTTATGATCAGATTCTGTTTATGTTTGTACTTAGGCACTAATGACCTTATAGGCGCGTCCTTAACCCACAAATATTATTATTATAATTGAACTGATTTTAATTTTCCAGTAGTAAATACATTTTAAAAAAGATTTTAATAAACATGTAAAATATTAAATGCTTCCTTCGACTTTTTCATATTTTTGGATTAGTCTGCAAGAAAGAAATAATTTTAATATAAAATTTTGTACTTCCTTCTTTAGATATGGTATAATATTTGGTGACAAGTTTTGATTTATTAGATCTTTTATTAACTGCCAATATTTGTTCCATATAAAATTTTTAAATTGTTGAATTAAAAAAAAATTACGAGTATAATTTTATGTTCTTGTTTTTTTTTTCTACATTTTCTATAAAAGAAAAAATAAATGAAAATTTTATTCGAATAAGTTTAGTTTATAGGACTAATAAAATATAAAAACTTTCATAAAGGATTGAGTAACTTTTTCTATAATTAAAACCATATTTTTAGATAGAAAAGTGAAGATAAAATGATAGTTTAAAATTGATATAATTAAAAATCGGTCCTGTGCCGTCACTTTTATTTGTGTTCTGATTGGCTGATGAGATCACGTCATCTGCTTTCTGATTGGTCCGTCTTCGCTTCTTAGCTGATCGCTTCGATTCTGTGATGTTTCATGATTCATCGTCTTTGCTTCTTTGGCCAGAAATAAATTTTATGGTTTTTGAAATGAAAAAATCAATCATATGTGAATGTCGAATTGACCATAGTATCAGAACTCTATTTAATCTGACAAAAATTTGACTAACACCTCGTATAAAAAAGATAAATGTTAGATATAAATATTTATGTGAATTAAATCTGAATAGAAATGAAACCCAAAATTAATTCACAGAATTATTTACAAAGATTTGTTTGTACATCCACCTGTTGAAAATTAGATTTATTTAATTCCATGAAATAAATGAAATTATACAAAAAGTATTTCTCAGTCTCAAGTGGATATTTTTAATGATTACGTTCTAAATTAACATTCTAGAAGTTTATAACTCTAAGAATAATGACATTTCTGGCAAAATTCCCACAAGAAAAAATCAACAATGATCGAATAATCATTTATAGAACATTTTTGATCAGAAAAATTATTCAATTTTGTGGTATGAATGTACATTTTATTTTTGAAAGGAAATATGGTTGTTGTTCACCAAGGTTTTAAATTAAATAGTAATCTGTTAATTAAATATTAATCTTCGTTTATAGCTAAATCGTTTATTAATTTATAAGAAAGCAGTAAAAAAAACGATTAGAATATAAAGATAATTCTAAGGAATCTGCATAAACAGCCAATTTTGTGAATATTTATATATATATATATATATATATATATATATATATATATATATATATATATATATATCATCAGCTTCTTACGATCCACTGGTGAATAAAGTCCTACTCTAAAACTTTCTAATAAGTTAATTTCAGATTAAAATAAAGAATTTATTAATAAATTTATATATATATATGTATATATATAGTCGAAAGTTGGTCTAATGCCATCACTTTTATTTGTGTTCTGATTGGGGATGAGATCACGTTATCTGCTTTCTAATTAGTTCGTATTCGCTTGTTTGATGATCGCTTCGATTATGTGATGTTTCATGATACATGGTCTTATCTTCTCTGGCCAGAAATAAATTTTATGGTTTGTAAGGTAAAAAAAATCAATCATATGTAAAATGTCGAATTAGCCACAGTATCAGAACTCTATTCAATCTACCAAAAAATTTGACTAACGCCTCTTATAAAAAAGATAAAAGTTAGATACAAATATCTATGTGAATTAAACCTGAGTAGAAATGAATCCAAAAATTAATTCACAAAATTGTTTACAAAGATTGGTTTGTACATCCACCAGTTGATGATTAGATTTATTTAGTTCCATGGAATAAGTTAAATTATGCAAAAAGTACTTCTCAGCCTTAAGTGGATATTTTATTATGAGTTAGTTCTGAATTAACATCCTAGAAGGTTATCACTCTAAGAATAATGACACATTACTAGCAAAATTCCCACAAGAAAAAATCAATAATCATCGAATAATTCATTAATTTAGCAGAAAAAAATAATTTATCAGAAAGGAGTAAAAAACGATTAGAATGTAAAGGTAATTCTAAGAAATCAGCATAAACAGCCGATTTTATGAATATATATATATATATATATATATATATATATATATATATATATATATATATATATATTCATAAAATGAAAAAAATCATACAAAAAGTATTTCTCAGTCTCAAGTGATTATTGTATTCAGAACGTTCAAAATTAACATTCTGGAAGGTTATAACTTTGGCGATAATGACATAACTATTGAAATTCACACAAGAAAAAACAACAATGATCGAATAATCATTTATAGAACATTTTTTATCAGAAAAATTCTTCAATTTTGTGGTATGGATGCACATTTTATTTCTGAAAGAAAATATGGTTGTTGTTCACCAAGGTTTTTAATTAAATATTAGTCTGATAATTAAATAATAATCTTTTTTTATAACTAAATCGTTTATTAATTTATCACAAAGGAGTAAAAAAAAACGATTAAAATGTAAAGATAATTTTAAGGAATCTACATGAACAGCCGATTTTATTAAATACATATATATATATATATATATATATATATATCATCCTCTCCCGATCCACTGGTGGATAGTCCTGATCCGAAACTTTCTAATAAATTAATTTTAGTTTCAAATAAAATAGTTTATTTATAAGTTTATATCTCTCTTTATAATTAAAACTCGGTCATATGCCGCCACTTTTATTCGTGTTCTGATTGACTGAATATATAGCGTCATCTGCTTTCTGATTGGTCTGTCTTCGCTTCTTCGCCATTCACACTGCTTCTTTGTTGATCGCTTCGGTTCTATGACGATGTATGATTAATCGTCTTCGTTGCTTCGCTGATAGCTTTATTAAATATCGCTTATCTCTCTATCGATTTACATTTCTCAAGAGAGAGGAGCGAGCAATACCGAGCGGAGGGTCTACCCTGACGGAGGTCGACGAGCGAAACAAGCAGGGAACATACCCGTCTGATTAGAAAAAATAATTAAATAAGTAGTTTGATAAAATTGAACGTTTCTTTCATTTTGAAAAATGTTCGATATTCTACAATTGAAATGATAGATTGCTTTTTAGCTTACAAGTTCCAAACATAGAAATATCTAACAGCTTTTAAAATAATACTGTCGATTTTTAGATGTGGAAATCTGTGTTTCTTAATGTTCTGATTGTTACATTTTTGTGGTGTAAGTGTATTTTGCTATAGGAAGAAATTTTTAAAAACATTTTTCAGCATATAGAACAAATAAATAAATATAAAAGATGTGGTGTCGATTAATTAGGTTTCTCGTTCAATGAGTTTTTAAGAAGTTTTCTCGATATTTTGTGTTGTTTGTTACAAAAACGTGTGATTTATCTCAGTAATTACATATAATATAATCTAGACTTAGTGTAAAATTCTAAGATATCTTATTAAAAATTATTTAATTACTATTTTAACAACTGTTTTGAATAAATATAAAATTACTTTTAATTCATGTAACTTAAATAGAAATATTCAAAAGATTTTTCAAGCAGAACAAATAATAATATATGAAAGGTAAATCGATTAATTATACTTAATGAACTTCTAAAAAATTTATTCATTATTTTGTTCGTCTGTTTCCAAAAACATGGTTTGGCCTAGCCAGTTTATCGGTAATAAAAAGTAAACTTAGAAAAGGAACTGTTGACTTTTAAAAACCTTATTAAATCATTGAGAAAATAACCAAATTTACACAATTTAAATTAATGAAAAATTACTATTAGTTTATGCAATCTAATTAAAACATTTCAAAGATTTTAAACAGACCAGATAATAAAATATGAAGCATAAACTGGTTAATTAGATTTATATTTCAATGAGCTTGTCAGAAATTTATTTATTTTTTGTTAGTCTGTTTCCAAAAATATGGCTTGGCCTATCAAGTTTATCGGTAATAAAAAGTAAACTTAGAAAAGGAACTGTTGACTTTTAAAACTTCATTAAATCATTGAGAAAATAACCAAATTTATACATACTTTAAATAAATGAAAAATTACTTTTAATTCATGCAATCTAAATAGAAATATTTAAAAGATTTTCAAACAGACCAGATAATAAAATATGGAAAGATAAACCGATTAATTAGATATATATTTCAGTGAGCTTGTATGAAATTTATTCATTAATCTGTTCAAGTGTCTGTTTCAAAAATGTGGTTTGGCTTAGTTAGTTTATCGATAATAAAAAAAAAATTTAGAAAATAAACTGTTGACTTTTAAAAATTATATCAAAACGTTTTCAAAATAATCACATTTACACATACTTTAATTAATGAAAATTTACTTTTAATTCATGCGATTTAAATATGAATATGCCTATTTGTGTGCAGTTGTTGATATTTAAAAAATGAAAAAATATTTATAATTGTTTTAAAATAATATTTAAAAAGATAATTCGCATGGAATATTAAAAAAAACTATATATATAATATTTACCATTCCAGTATGTTCGATTTTATTAACTATTTGTCTCAAGACTTTGATCTATCAGACAATATATCAGATTATATATTTAGAAATTTGCATAGTTTTATCAAAAATATAGCATGTCAATTTAAGAATTTCTACTGAAAATTAAAATTATTCTTTAGAAACTCCTTCTATATAAAAATTCTGATAAAATTCGTCGCTTTCAGATTTATATTCTTGGAACTTGTTGAACTTTTTATTTGAAAATCAAATATAAATAGTAAATTCATTCCAGTATATTCGATAAAATTGAAATATTTTTCACAGGATTTTAGTCTATCAGACAATATATCTAATTATTTACATAAAAACTTACATAATTTTACAAAAATGTGGCAGGTTTATTTGAAATTTCTAAACAAAATTAAAATCATTCTTTTGAATACTTTTTTTATACAAAAATTCTGATGAAATTCAATCTTTTACATTGAAATGTTCCTAAAATGTAGTGATTTTCTTTTATATTGAATTAAATATAAATGCATTCCAGTATGACTGATAAAATGAATTTTTTGTTATAGGATTTTTGAATCTGTCAGAAAATTTACTTAAAAACACATAGATTTATCAAAAATATGGCACGTCTATTAGAATGTCTACCAAAATGAAAATGATTTTGTAAATGCCTTTTTTACAAAAATTCTGATGAAATTCGAACGTTTATATTAAATTATATTCCTAGAACTTATTGATCTTTTGATGTCAAAATCAAATATAAATCCATTCCAGTATGTTCGATAAAATAAATTATTTGTAACAGAATTTCCACTTACCAGACAATATCAACATATTCACTTTAAAACTAGTATAGTTTTATCAAAAATATGATATATCTAATTAGAATTTCTATCAAAAATGAAAATAATTATTTTGAATGTCCTTTTTATACAAAAATTATGATGAAATTCAACCCTTTAGATTGAATTATATTCCAAGAAGTTATTGATCGTTTTATGTCAAAATCAAATATAAATCTATTCAAGTATGTTCGATAAAATTAACTATTTATCACAGGATTTTGATCCATTAAATTACTTACTTAAAAACTTGCATAGTTTTTTCAAAAATTTGGCACATCTATTTAGAATTTCTGAAGAAAATGAGTCTTTAGAATGAATTTTTATAACAAAATTTTGATAAAATTCAACTCAGATTGAATAATATTCCTAGAACATATCTTATAGATCTTTTTATGTCAAAATCAAATATAAATCTAGTCCAGTATATCCGATAAAATGAACTATTTGTCACAGTACATTGATCAGTCAGACAATAAATCGATTTATTTGCATCACAAATTGCATAGTTTTGTTATATGGCATGTCTGTTTGGAATTTCTGACGAATATTAAAATGATTCCTTGGAATGTCATTTTATATCAAACTTATGATGATATTGAATCCGTTTGATTGAATTATATTCCTAGAACATATATGATTGATCTTTTTATTTCAAAATAAAGTATAAATTCATTCAAGTATTTTCGATAAAATGAACTATTTGTCACAGAATTATGATCTTTTAGACAATATATTACATTATTTACTTAAAAACTTGCATAGTTTTATCAAAAGGTGGCAAGTATATTAGAAATTTCTGAAGAAAATTTAAAAAATTCTTTAGAATGTTTTTTTATATAAAAATTCTGATAATATTCATCCCCTGAGATTGAATCATATTCCTGAAATATATCTTATTGATATTTTTATTTCAAAATCAAATATAAATACAATCCAGTATGTTCAATAAAATGAGTTATTTGTGACAAGATTATGCTTTATCAGACAATATATCAGATTATTCACTTAAAAACTTATATATTTTTATCAAAAAATAGCAAGTCTATTACGAATTTCTAAATAAAACTCAAGAAATTCATCAGAATGTTTTTTTATGCAAAAATTCTGATAATATTCAACCTCTGAGGTTAGATTATATTCCGAGAACATATCTTATTGATCTTTTTATTTCAAAATCAAATATAAATCCAATCAAGTATTTTCAATAAAATGAGTTATTTGTCACAGGATTAAGCTCTGTCAGATTATTTACTTAAAAACTTACATAAATTTATCAAAAATATAGCATGTCTAATTAGAATGTCTACCAAAATGAAGATGATTGTTTTGAATGCCTTTCTATGCAAAAATTGTGATGAAATTCGACCATTCAGATTGAATTATATTCCTTGAAGTTATTGACCTTTTTTATGTCAAATCAAATAGAAATCCATTTCAGTATGTTCGATAAAATAAACTATTTGTCACAAGATTATATGTATCAGATTATTTAATTAAAAACTTGCATAGTTTTATGAGAAATATGGCATGTCTCTTTAGAATTTCTACCAAAAATGAAAATGGTTCTTTAGAATGTCTTTTTATACAAAAATTTTGATAAAAGTTAACCCCACACATAGAATTTTATTCCTGGAATATACATTATTGATCTTTTTATTTCAAAATCAAATAAAAATCTCACCAGTATGTTCGATAAAATTTGATGTTTGTCACAGGTTAATGATCTATCAGATTATTTACTTAAGACCTTGCATAGTTTTATCAAAAGTATAGCATGTCGATTTGAAATTTCTACCAAAAATGAAAATGATTCTCTAGAATGTCTTGTCATACAAAAATTCTGATTAGTCAACCCCATAGATCGAATTATATTCCTAGAACAGACCTTATTGATCTTTTTATTTCAAAATCAAATAAAATCCACTCCAGTAGGTTCGATAAAATGAGATACTTGTCACAGTATTATAATCTATCAGATTATTTACTTAAAACCTTGCATAGTTTTATCAAAAGTATAGCATGTCGATTTGGAATTAATACCAAAAATGAAAATGATTCTTTTTAGTGCCTTTTTATACAAAAAATCTCTTGAAATTCAACACTTTATATTTATTTATATTTTTAAAACATATCTTATTGATGTTTTTATGTCAAAATCAAATATAAATCTGTCCAAGCGGGAATAATACAAAATGACTCCCCTCTGAACCTCATCTTTTACAAATATTTTTCTTACTAGTTTCACTTCTTTTCAATGTATGAAAAAATAATCTCATTCTAAACAATACATGTAGTCGACGTTCTTGGGAGAATTATTTCAGATTTATTCCTTGTACAGTGTACTTTTTTTAGAATATAATATAATAATTTATCTTGTAAAATTCTTGCTTGATAACTGTACTTTCTGGAATATATATATATATTAAACATTTTTCATTCTAATAAATATTTGTAACATTAGAATATTCACACAAGTAAATTATTTAAACTTTAATTACTTTAATGTCATTATGTATAATTTTCATTATAGTTTAGTTTTGGTATTTTGACTCAATTGTATTTCATAAATGAATTTTTCACTCACTCCGCAAATCTGATCAGAAATGATCAAAAATTGATTATTGATCATTTTGATTATTCTCTGTGATCAATTAAATGACGAGTTCTCATAATCAATTATCAAAAATAATCAATTAGGTTATATTTATTGTATATAGGTCTTTATATAATAATAACAAGCGTTTAAAAGTAAGTAATATCTATAAGTTGCCTTAAGGGGGTATTCTCATTTACAAGTCGTAAAAATAGACAATTTTTATTATTTTTCTAGGGAAAAAATGATATAACTGATGTTTTTTTAATTTTATAGCTATAATTTTGATATATTTTTTGAGAATAACTGTTAAGTTTTTATCATGCTGTTTATAAATAGTTTTTAAAAAATATAAATATTTAAGCAGTTACAACAATCAGATTCGGACTGGATCAAATATTTCTAAATGCTGGCAATCACGATTACATCCTTGTTGTTAATTTGAAATGTAAAAATAATTCTCCATGAGGTTGTCGTTCTAGCTGGTACTAAAAACATTTATATAAGTCAAAATAAAGAAAAGGGCGACCTGAATGACAAAAATCGAATTTTCTTACTTATTTTTTTAAACTTTCATCTGTTAAAACAATGATTTTTTTATACATTGTTTCAATTATAATAAGGATTATAGAGAATTTATATATACGAAACGAATGAGCTTTTATTTGAATGTAATCGATGCATTCTTTTTAAGACATCACGGCAAGCAGTTCGAAAAACTTAGTTTTAAGAAAAACGCTTTTAAAGTTTTCGGTACAATTTTTATGATGACTACAATTAAATTTTCTAATTGACATGTACTCAGTGATCTTTGAGCCATACAGGAAGCTTTCCACCTTTTATGCGGAATTTTCTAATCTTCAAACACTTCTTGCCTCTTTAGAGGTTGAAAGATGTTTATCGCTCTGTACGGTCGATTCAGTCTTCGTTTATTCTCCATCCAAACAAATCGATTTCTGATCTACTGATATGCCTATTGATTGAATCATATTTAAAAGTTACTTAAACGTCCCATTGAAAATAGAAATCACCAGATATATTGATATTCCAACAATGTTTTTGTAACAAGAATGAAAGTGTTGAATGAACTCTGATCCTCACTCCTCTTATACCTACTAGAAATATACTGAATAAAATTGATTCATTTCTAGAATTTTATTTATGTCGAATATTTTAAGGAGGTGAAGGTCAGGAGTCATAAGTATAGAACTAATGACCAGTTGCAAAGCCAAGTCATTTTTCAATCTGTCCGCTCTTAGCTACAAATCAAAATAACTTTCATATTTTTCAATTTCTTTAAAAAATTTATACACATCTATTCTAAAATGATTACAAAAAATTTAAATGTGAAATAATCGATTTTTTTAACCTAAAACAGGAGAAACCCCCTTAATAAATTTAATATAAATGTATGAATAGAGTATAGAATCTATTTCTACAAAAAATTGAGGTTGTACTTTTATAATTCCAAATTTACTCGTTCAGTATAAACATTATTACAGGTACTGGTTCAATGGTATCTGTGCAGATAGTAAAATCTTCAAATTTTTTTCTAGCTATGAGTATTCATATCTGTACGATTATGTAATGAAACTTGTGTATTAATTTGTGTAAGAAAATGTATCCCCATGTTCTAGAATTTAATTATATAAGAGAGTCTTCCAGATAAATCCATTTTCTCTAATAATCGTTCTAAATGTTTCAATCTATCAAAATCTGATTTTAATTAAAAATCTTCAAAGAAGAAAATTGCTTGAGATTGATTTAGATTAATGTGATTGTACAACGTTTGTTTGTCAAATCAAAACAGGAATTATTTCTACTATTTGAGAATAAATCAAAATTAAACCCCGATTTTATAAAAATCTATTTTTTACACACAGTTTATTTTTTTTATAAACGTAGTAAACAATCCTTGTATTTTAGCGATTATTCTAAATACATCTTCATATAATAGTGAAAACGTATAAAAATTACTTTAAATTATCTATACATAAAATATCAAATCTGTTTCAAATAAAAAATAAATTTGGTTATAGGAATCTAAGATTTGTGTGTAGACGTTTCAACGTTTCTGTAAAAGCAATAAATTTTTCAACAAAGAAACAGTTCGTTGAAACACATATGTTGATTTAATATATATTAGATTTTTGTTACTCTTTTTATGACTGCTATTATTTTCTCAAATTATTTAAGGATTTAGTCAGAATCCGACATATTAAAAATCATTGCCTTGTGATTTTCATGCCGCTCAAATATTAATATAATTTCACAATGACATTCTTACTTTTATTTTTTTAAATTTTACTATTTAACTTTTATTATTTGGTACTAAATATTCATACTGTAATCGTTCTTCATAAGAAATAATCTTGTAAATACTAGAATTGTACAAAAACGATTTTTATATGTATAGAAATTTCTATCAAAGAACTGAAACATTTATTTTCAAAACCTTATAGCCTTGAGTATAAAAATAAAATAAATCTGTTTGACTGAGTCGAGGGAGTTAGCAAATATCGTTGTTGTTTTCCACAAATATAGATCCATATATGAATAAAGAGGATAAATGTATGATTATAATATATTTATTATCCATTATAATACAAAAATTGATTGATTTGTACTAAAAATAGATTTTTGTGTAGATCGTAAATCATTTTATTTATATAATTCGATTTATCCTTCGACTGTAAAACTTTTCATTAAATTCTAAGTACAGAATTTTATAAAAAAATGCCTTTATGGATATTTCGTATTAGTCTGTTTATTTAGTTTAAGGGTTGTTATGAAAATATCATAAATTCAATTGTTGAACCTTTTGGGATCAGATTTTTTTGTAGGGCGAGTGGAAAAGTCATTATTGAAATTAAATTTTACTACTTCGATGTATGCTGTTCGTTCTTTAGATGTTAAAACAAGTTTGAGGAAGTTGTAGATGAAGTAAATAATATTTGAATACAGTTAAATATAGAAAAATTAAAGTTAGTATTGAAATTGTTTTTTATTCAGACTGCTGGCCGGTCTATATAATTAAAGAACTGATTAGAAATAATTAATAGTTCATATAAAATAGTTCTATAATATCTGGTACAAATATTTATTGAATTTTAATCAGTTTTACCTGGCGTATTAGTATTAAAAATCGATTTTTTACTAAGTGCAAGACTAAAAATGAGTGTCTTAGTTAGCTGGCTGTATATTTAAAACGAGTCATATTTTAAACTTCCAGACCACGAGGATCTTAAAACGAAAATTTAAAAAATGTTTAGGAACATTTTTTTATGTTATAATAATGAAACAGTGATATCGATCCGTGACTTTTATTCGTTGTCTGATTGGTTGATATCATTCACCTGGTCTGTGTTATTACTGGTTAAAAAAATATGTTTTTATGGGTATAATTTGTTAATTTCTGTTACTTGTTAGAGGGAGAGTGAGCGTTAGTGATCAGCAGGCAAAGATCCTGCCAGGTGTTGGAAAACGCAAAAAGCAGAAGACAGAACTCACTAGTTTTATAAAAAAAACCAAATCATTGAAACTAGATTTTAACAGGAAACTCTTAAAATCAGTTAAAATTCAAAGTGTTCTCGTGATATTTCTTGAGTGATTATTTGATATTCTTCTGAATAAATTGTTTCCTGTCATGTATTTATATTTCCTATTTCGAAAATTAACAAATTTTCCAATTTATTCTATAATCTTTTATTTAACATACCAAAATTATCAAAAGGAGAAAGATCACTATGATGATGTGTTTTTTCTATTTTTGTATTGATTTTATTGTCAGAGTTTGCTGAAACATAAATGGATTTTCATCATTATTCATTACTTTCTCTTAATTATAAAATATATCTTCAATTATATTAAATAATTTTGAAAGTAGATTCCATATTCTGATGATAGTCTTTGTCATTCTAGATCATATAAATCAGTGGTCTTAAAACTTTGTAGACTCATTGAAACCTGAAGATTATAAACTTTTTTTCGGGACCCCTACCATCCTCAGAAAATTTAAGATGTGTACTCCACAAGTTCTAAAATTCAGTCATTTTACATGACCAAAGTTTATTATTTCCATCTGATTGAGTGAGGTCGTAATATGTACTCATAAATACAATTTTATTACATAATAATAGGTATTTGTAGAAATAAAAGTAGTTATTATGAATTAAGTATTTTGACTTTTTAGCTTTTCGAGTTTTTTCGTCGAATTTTTTTTCGAATTTTAACTTTGACCTGCAGAGTCCTTGAAGAGGTTTCACGAAACCTCCGTGTTCCGAGAGACACAGTTTAAAGAACACTGATCTAAATTTTTGTTTTCCGCTACTAGTTTTAGTAGGTGTGCCATCTTTAGTTAGATATTAAACACTTCTATTAGAGTCAGATTTCGTTACTTGAGTCTTAGAGAAGTTGGTTTCAATTCTATAGTCTCTAATATCGACCTAAGAGGTAACATACGTGCCAAATCTAATAACCTCTAATGACTTCAAAAGAAAAATGCTATCAGAACAATGAAAAATTTCTCTTTTCTCTTTTTGTATTATGTTTATTGTAAGAACAGCTGAAAAATAATAGATTTCTTTTATTTTTCAGATTTTTTATTAATAAAGTATGTCTTAAATTATATTAAATAATTTTTGAAAATAAATCCATTGTCTTGATGGTCCTCGTTTTTGAGATTATCTGATTGTCTCTTTTCCACTAGTGGTTACGATACGTGTGCTATTTTTAGATGGATGTAGATATCTTTAGAAATTAGAAACTATTATTAGTCAGATTTCACTATTTGAGTCTCTGAGAATGTTTCACTTCTAGAGTCTGAAATATCTACCTTAAAACAGTACATGTGATGAAACTAGTAGTGTAGAACACATTAAGAAGAAAAACAATGATAATATTCTCATGAAATAAATGGTGAAGTAATTCATTTGTACAGGAAGGAGTTTCAAAAATATGCCAAATGTATATAATAGAATATGCTCTTTAAATCATAACTGTCTTATTTTTTCTTTTAAACGACAATTCTGGTCTGTAGTTTTTTCGAAATGAGAGACGAAAAAGATATATCTCTCTACAATAAAAAATCATTCTTGTTCAGTCACTGTTATTCATGTTCAGATTGGCTGATGAGATCGGGTTATCTGCTTTTTGGTTGGTTCGCCTTCGCTTCTTCGCTGATCGCTTCGATTCTGTGACGATTTATGATTAATTGTCTTTACGAACACTTAATTTTTTTTATCTCTTTATCGGTTTACATTTTATCTCTTTATCGGTTTACAAGGGGAGAACCGTACAATAGCAAGCAGGAGATCTCCTCTCACAAGTATTAGCGAATGAAGCGAGCAGGGGACGTAGCCCCCTAGTTTTTATAATTAATTTCAAGACAGCTGAAAGATGTCAATTCCCATTAATTATTGTGATATATTTTATATATAAATGATTGTTTTTTAAATCAAAATGAATCCATTTTAATAGTAAAAATTGCTCGAACGGTGGAAAGATTTCCAAAAATGTGGTTATAACAATTTCTCAGAAACCTTCTTTGATTTTTTGACTCAATGGTTGTTACGAAAATATGTTAGGTTTTTGAAAAAAATCTTATTTTATACTAAAATAAATATTATTGACACAGTATAGAATTGGTGTTTAACCATTGAGTTTTCTTCGATTTTCTTGAAATGGTCTGGATTTTAATTAAGTATTTTTTATCAATCAGATATACAATGAATGTACAGAGTCAGTATAGATTTTTTGAAATATAGAAAAATCCACTTTAAACTTCCTTTGAAATGTTAACATTTGTCAACGTGAAAACTTGAAACTCACTGTTCAATAATTGAGTTTAACAATTTGGACTTTTGTATTCTCTCTTCAACGTATCTTCATGAAAAAAAATCTCAGGGTGTGTCTAGCTTAAAGATGGGACCAATACAGTGTATCCAATGCCTTAGGAAATGTTGACTTATCAATCCAATATAATCAAATTCCAAATTAATGAACTATCGTTTAGTGTACTTTTCGAGAATACAAATATACATATATATATATATATATATATATATATATATATATATATATATATATATATATATATATATAATATTTTATTTCGGATAAAACAGTTTGCTCAAATAATAAGTGAATTTTTGGCAGGTATTGTTGATTTTGTTGTGAATTTTTGTGGTATTAAAAGAGATATAAAATTAAATCAAGTTCAATTATTTTCTAAATTAATATAAAAAGTATAAATAATTGTGTAAGAGTATGTTCATTGACTAGACAACTTGAAACAAATTAATCGAAATAACACTTAATTTTTTTAAATACTAATTTAAAAGATTGTTTTCTATTAAGATATATTTTGGAATGAAATTGGTTGTTGATACGCACAAACATCGATATGTTTTTTTGTTAAAAAAAATTTATATACTTGAGGCATAGTAAGAATATTAGGACTAAAAATAAATTGATTTTAAATACAGGAGTTTTAAGAATGGTTTGATTTCGGTTCCAAATGTTACGAGAAAACAGTGTTTTATAATTTATAGTAATGATAAAACATTTTAATATTTTTTTATTTAATAGTTTTTACATATTTATTTCACAATTATCTTTTCCTTATACATTATGAAATATGGCCTAATATTAATTTTAAATAACTGAATCTGTCAAAAATTGTTTAAGTACGAATAATAAAACATGAATTGTATATCAGCAAGTTTATTGTGACAATATAGTTCTCACACTGTAGTCTTAGTTAATTCATAAATAAATTTTTCACTCATTTTACAAAATCGCTCCTTTTTCTATTCAAAATTGTTCAATATTTTTTGATTGCTTCTCATGCGCATTTCGATGGCAGTTCCATCATTTTCACATCAATATAGTACAGAAAATCAAATAGCTGCAGATTTAATTTTTCTCTACCTTAATGTTGTAAGATTGATGGAATTTTAATCTAAATACCTTAAGGAAAAAATCAAAAATGATCAAAAGGCAGCCATTGAACACTGATTTAATTTATTTGTCGTTTATGAGGTGAGATAAAATTGATTTGTGAAAGTATATTATTGTGGTTTGTAAAGTGTTTCTGGTAAATTTGTGTCAAACCAAATTATTACATTTTAATAATATTGCAAGATGCTGTTCAAGAATTATAATTGTGATATACTATACCTATAATCCAATTCATATCTTACTAGGTGTCCTCTTCATTTAAGATCGGCTGAATGTGTACAATTTGTGACCAGTTTCGATACATGTGCTAGCTTTAAATGGGTTTTGAAAACAGATATTTAAAATCTATTTAAAGATAGCATACGTAACGAAATTTATAGTAGAAAACAGACATTTAGCTGGTCTTAAGGAAAGAGGATTCCTAGTACAGTTGTTGAGATACATTTGACTGTCTTAACCCATTGAGACCTGAATTAATTCTGTTTGGAAAAAATATGTTTCTGTTCATTGTATGTGATAGGAATTTGACTAAGATAAATCATGTTTATATTTTTTTTATTGATTTTTCATAGTTTTCCAGCATTAGTATAATTGACACATTAAGTCTAAAGCATTGTGAAAGTGATTTCTTAAAGAACTGTTATTTATTGTTATTAGTTTGTCTTTAAGGATACAGATTGCGAATTGGTTTCAAATAATTAATTTAGATATTATGATACTTCAAAATAATTGTGCATAATTAATCCCATAGTCTGAATGAGTTATTAATTCTAATTTTTATAATTAGATTGAAAATTTCAATTAAACTAGAGTAATAAATAGAATTAATTTACAATTTTTATCAAATTTGATAAATATACATTTGACAAATACTTTTCGAGAAGTTTTTTTTATGTTTTACTGTAAGATTGATTCGAATTTAGTTATTGTTTGTATTTCATTTATTAATATCAATTAAAATGATTGATTTTAATTTGTGTAAACAAGCATGCATAGATTTAAATTTAAATTCATTTAATCATTTGAAGTCTATGCTTTCGAAGCTGAGAGTCTATTCCACTCGTACGTCTACTCTCCTTTGCAGTTAGTTGTCGTTTCTTTTAAGTTCAAACTAAAACGACTTTACATCCCTTTAGGACATGTTTTAAAATGAAAAAATGATAATCACAAGTCATACAAAAAATCGTTACTAACTTAAGATTTACAAAATCTACAGTTTATATTTATTTCTGATTTATAATCTGGATTAAAGTAATAGGTCAAAAAGTTTATGATGAGCTGCTTGATACCCAAGATTCAAATTATGATGAACACAAAGTGTTGAATCAGTAAGTCGACGTATGAGTATTAAATGAATATTGATATTTTATCTGACAATTTAACCCTTTGAGTGCCTAAGAGTCTCGTCATGCTTCTCCATGCATATGCGAGAAGTGCCAGAAGAGCTTTCGCGCTTGTCTCAAATTACAATAATCTGAGAAAATATTCTTTTGCAACAATGAATTAATTTCATACACTGGACCAGTGATATTGTCCTATATGTCAAAAAGTACCAAAAATAACAGTGCATTACATAGTGTAGTAGTTCATGATAGAAAATTAATTGCAGCTGAGTATTTCTTTTCTATATATATTATGAAACAAATGAATTAAATATGAATATAAATATAGCAATTGGTTCATAAAGTCTATTTTAATTTTATTTATAAATATTTTTCAGAATTATATATCGTTTTCAAAAATTATTTTTTGTTTTATCGTCAAAAAATACAATTTAATAAGCTAAGAACAACATGAATAATTTCTAAAAGAATACTTCAAAATTGATTTTGTTATAAAATATTCTCCACACCACTGTAAAAACGCATAAAAATCGCTGACATTTTTCGAAAATATATATATATATATATATGGAAAAAATCTCTGGCACTCGAAGGGTTAACTATCATATTTATATCTGATCTGTGGTCATTTTGATGCATTTCTCTTTCAGTCTTCTTCCTTTTGTCAATATAAATAGTGACTAACATCTGCAAATACAGTACTTTGCCAAATTATTAGACCTAGTCAAAAAAATCAACAATTTGGTTATTTTGAATGTGATAACTCGACATAAATGCAATTATTGACAGGATTTTTTTATATTTACGTCTATTGTGTATTATGAAATATAAAAAATCATTGTTTTGAATATTATAATGTTTATTATATCAAAATATAAAGTGATAATCAAAAATTAATATTTTCTATTCCCATCCTCAGCAGCCAATGATACTTCTATATAACGAGACATGTTCCTTATCTGTTTTTCTACTTCCGTTTTCATCATTGGACTGCTGTGGAATATTTCAATAAGAGTCTTTATGTTTTAATAACTTCAGTCTTTATAAACTCCAAAATGTTCCCAAATGAATTCATATCCGTCGAATTTCCAGGTCAATCAAGAACTATGACATTATTTTTGTCTAAAAATATGCCTACAAAATTTGCTTTATGGAACTGTGCCCCATCGTGCATTAAAATAGACCTTTAGTCTTCCTTAAACCACTTTCTTATTTATGGAAGTAGTTGTTCTTTTAAAACATTCTGGTATTAGTCGACTTTCATGATACCTTCCACTACGTATAACGTCCTGGGTTTTTGATACTGATCACTGACCAGACCATGACTGAAGGAGAATATTTAATAGTGGGAACAATACAGTCAGAATGATTTTTTTCGCCGGCTGTATATCTTAAAAATTTGTATTTTTCAGTCATCAATTGAAAAAATGACTTGTCAGAGAAACACATCTGAGAAACACAAAAAATAAAATTTTATTTCAAAATTTTGGTTCAAAATTAATATTAAAGAACTAGTTGCCCACACATTAGCCTTTCCAAGTTATTAATCGTGAAATTATTATATTTTTTTGCCCATTCAAGACGATTCTTGATCATGGATGGTGTCAGTTTAGATTTCCGAGCATGTTTTCTGGCTAAAAAGTTCTCTTCAGATGATCATCGTTGAACAGTTCTTTGTGATACCTTAACATCTGCGTCTAAAATTTGTTCATCCGAGACGGGATAAGAAAATTTCTATTTTGATTGCAGACATCACGGATTTTCATGTCAGTTCTTGATGTAATAACACCATGTCGACCACATGCCCTCTTGCGTTTTGATTTCAAATCTATCCAGTTATAAAAATGTTTCATAATATTATTTACAGAACTAAATAATACACCTAACATCAACAATCTTACACTGTGACATATTTTTTGCTCTCAAATCGCTGACGATTTGACCAAATTTGTTTGACGACAAGTCACTTTCTTTATTCATCATAAAAAATGTTAATTTACAAAATTTAACAAACATATTAACATATTTGGTTGAAAATCAACGAAACATTAAATAAAAAACTAACCTATTAACAATATTTCTACAAAACTCAGTCTTATACGAATAAAAAGATTTTTTTAACACTGCAATAATATTTATATTGCAAGTTTGAAGTCTGTTGAAACCACGTACACGAATTTTACAGTCAATCATTGGCAGTTTTAGTGTTTTCATATATAAATATTTATAATAGATGTTGCTGATGTAACACAGAGTAAGAAATGTGTGGAAAAAAATAAAAAAGAGAATAATATCAAAAGTATGATTTAAGACAATGAGTCTAATAGAATGACAAGGTACTGTAATGTTTCTGAACAAGAATTGAAATATTAATTGAATGTAAGATTCCCTTGACCGGCCTGTTATGAATATTATGAACATAATTTTCGGAACGGACATCTTTTCATGACTCTAAATTCATTTCTCGTTTAACTTCTGTACTATTATTAAAAAAATATTGTATAATGTTCCAGTGATATTATGATTTTTCAAATTCGACAATTATTATAGTCGTAAGTTAAAAAATAATTCAATAAATAATCAAAAATCTGATGTAAGAAAACCCTCGTAAGGAAACTATGATCGAAGTAAAGACATCTACCTCTCAAATTATCTTTTTTAGAAACGGTTATTGATTGTAATGTCGGATCTGGTACAATTCTGATATATAATTATAAGATTTCTATTTGTTTATTGGATTTTTTAATACAAACATATCTAATAAGTCTGTTCTTGATAACAAATTGAATATTTATGTCCAACCAAAATTAAATACTATAAAGAAGAATTTATTTAAACTTATAATTAACTTTTCCATTATTGTCAATACTGATTTTTTATCATTATGGCTTCAATTTAAAAAGATTGCTAGTGTAAACTTTACTGATACACTTTGATTCAAATGATGAAGAATACAAAGGGATGAACCAATAAATCAACTTATGAGTGGCAAATAAATATTAACATTGAATCTGATAATTTAATTATAATTTGATGTTTTTATGTCAGTGATCCTTTTTATGCATTTCCCTTGCGGGCTTCCTTTTGAGGTTCTGTTTTTTACTACAAATTTCAGCACATACGCCATCTTAAGACAGGTTTTAAATAACTCTTAGTTCTCTAAAATCTACTTGAAGGTGTCACTAGTAGTGGAAAACAGTCACTCAAATGATTCAAAGAAAGAAGATCACTATGATTAAGTGATTTTTTGATAATGATTATGGCAGGAACAATAATTCGCGGAATGAGTAGCAAATGAATATTGATATTGAATCTGATAATTTAATTATACCTTGACGTTTTTATATCTGTGATCCTGTTGATGCATTTCCCTTGCAGGCTTCCTTTTGAGATTCTGTTCTTTACTACTAATTTCAGTACACTGGAGGCAGATTTTAGTTTACTTTTACTTCTCTAAAATCTACTTAAAGGTGTCACACATCCTGAAACTAGTACTGAAAAATAGATATTAAAATGATGCAAAGGAAAAAGATCGCCGTTATAAATAATGTTTTGATAATGATAAGGGTTGACACAATAAATGAGCGACAAATAAATATTGAAATTATTATCACAATTTCATTATACTTGGGTGTTTTTATATCTGAGGACTTGCTGATCTATTTTTGTGGGAGTCTAACTCCTTTTGAACTTTGAAAATAGACAATCAAGTGATTAAAAATGAAGATTACCAAGATAGTGATAATAATCTTTCTACTTTTGCGTTGTTTTACTGTTAGATCAACTGAAACGTAGACGGACTTTTTACATGAGTGAATTTTACATGCCTTGCGTTCAACTATTGTTCTAGTTTATGAAGAAAACGTTGTTTCAGATTTTCTCATACATCTGGATAGCTGTATGTGTGTAAAAAGTTGTAAAATATTAACAATTTCGAATCAATAAAGAAACAAGTTTTATTTTTTTAAAAAAGTACAAAATTTTACAATTTTCACCAGTAGAATTTTTACTTTTTATCAGCAGAACAAATACTTAAAATCAGATCGAGTCATATCTGAACATACTGAGAGTAATTATTTTTTTTATAATAATCTAACTGACTATTCGGTTCCAAACAGCAAGTATAAAAAGTATATTTAATGAAAGAGTAGCAATCTTGAACAGAAGTGAGAGAATGCAACTTTTTCAATTGTAATTAGTGGTTGATTTTATCACTTGCATTTATCTGATTTTGTTTGATCAATTAATGGCCAAAAAATTCCAATAAATATCTTAAACCATTTCTTTCTACCAAACATATTTCATGAAATATTTATTTATTAATCTGAAAAAATCAGTCACGTTTCAGTACATGTAAAGTACAGAAAAAATGTAACTAATTAAATATAATTGGTTATAAGATATTCAGTACTTGAAATAATATTTTTCTAAAGGAGAATTTCGATAAAGTTTTATGAAATTGTAATTAAATAATTAAGAAGTTGATATTTCACCAATATAAAATATAGATGTCTGGTATAATTAATTGAAAAATATTAAAACAATTAATGAATATCTAATTTTGAAGTATATTCAAAGTTGTATCAGTATTTTAATTGAAATTTGGGTCTTTATAAGTGGCTAAAACTCTTTCAATGACATAGAATCAACTTTTTTGATTTCAAGTAAATAATCTGTCATCCGAGTGTTTAATATTTCTCATGATCTAGAAAATGTAATAACAGAAATTTATGACCGTGTGAAAAAAATATTAATGGCAAAGATATTGAATAAAATACAATGTTTCTGTTATAAAACATACGATATAGTTGTTTGATAAGAGAAATTGTGAATTAAAATTTAATCAGAAAAATAATTTTCAGTTTAAAAAGAGATGAAAAATTATAACTGAATTTTCTTCAATTTATTAATAGTTCTATCGACGGTGACTTGAAAAAGTGTTCTAAATAACAATTTACATATACACTGTCTCATAATTTCGTATTCTTGCTAATTATAAAATTCAATTCTGAAGCTAAATGGCAGAACACCCACAAAATGTATTTATAATTTCTTATCAAACTATAAAGAAATAAATATTCATTACAGTTATAAAAGCTATATAATATATTGAAGCAAAAGAATAATAATTAATTTAGAAGAAAACGTTTTTTATATAAACTCGGAAAATGTTTAAAATTTCATTTTCAGAACAGAAATGTCTGTAATTTTTAATAAATTGAATTAAAAAGATTATAATATGCTATTCGATTCGAAAATCTTTAAAATTTACAAAACATACCATTTGTTGTGACTTAAAGTAAGTCTCTTGACAGTAGGTGAATTTTTATTCGGGTAATTTTTTGTCAATAACGAAACTATCTCAAAGCCGAAATGTAGAACACGAATAAAATGTGTTTCTAATATCTAGTTGAAGCATTATGAGAATTTTTCTTGGACAGATACATTTTCTCTTGTGAAATGAGAAAAGTTTCGATAAATATTTTCAGAAAAATAATAATTAATAATTTCCTGTCGAAGCTGTATTAGAAGTTCGGTTTTAAAAAAATATAAAATTTTAATCAGAAGAATTTCTTAATTGGTAGAATATACTTCTTGTACTCACTTGAAAGTGAAACTCAATATCAGTCAAATAATGAACTGACCATGTTTCAACAATCTCTGATCTTGACAAACACACCATTCAATTTCTACACTGAAATATGGAAAATAAACTGTACATCCAGTCGAAGAATCACAAAGAGAAATTAAAAATAAATTGAAATAAAATGAAATCACAATTGAAACCAAATACTTTTTTGTATTAAATGAAAAAAAGTGTAAATTCGTTTGCAGAACAAAAATGAAAATAATTTACAATTTTTAGTTAAAAAATCACAAATGTTATTCAACAAATTACAAAAATTTCAACATCTTCGTTCATAGAAAATATAATCTGTGCAAACATACATTTTTATCGAAAGATTCTTTATAGTAGTTGAGTAATTATCTACTTCAATCACATAAAATTTAATCTTGTCAATTACGGAATTCACTTTCTACATCCAAATAAAACAAAAACATAAAAAGTATGTGTTAAATCATTGGTTGAAACATCAAGTATTTGATATTCATATCACTTATACAAAGCATAAAATGTATCGAAATAAGATAAAGATATTTAATTCAAATCGAACATCTTTTATATTTAACAAGAAAAAATTTCCAACTCTATTTGCAGAAAAATAACGAAAATAATTCATAACTTCTAGTGTGAGCATCATAAGAAATTTGGCTGCATAGAATTATAAAAGATTAATCAGAAATGACCTTCTTAGTTTCCGGTAACTTCATCTCTGATAACTTGCAAGTATGGTTCTTGACAATATTTGAAGAGAAGAAATCAATTTCCAAAGCTTTTAATTAAGAAATTTAAAAGAAAAACTAAAAGTTTTTACTTCTATTATTGATTCATAAATAAATCATTAAAAATTAAAAACTTGTTTCAGTTATATAAAAACATAAAATGTGTTACAACAAAATGAGTATATTTTATTTGGACAAGATATTTTTTTATATAAGGAATAAATTACAGAAGTAGAAGAGAAATTGTTTATTACTTTTAAATGAAGCATAATAATATCGATTAGAGTATAGAAATTTTTAATCAAAAAAATTTCTTCACATTTTCATTTGTGTTGATGTGGAAACTTTCCGAGAGTAATTAAAGAATTAATTGATAATTTTTCATCAATTTCTATTACTGTCAAATTTAAAATTCAATTCTTATTTCACAAATCAAGACAATAACTGAAACACTTTATAACTTTTAGTCGAAAAACTAAAAGAATTTTGCTTAACAAAATGATAATAATATTAACCAGAACATAAATTTCTGAATATATATATATATATATATATATATATAGAAACTTTATCTCTGACTGTTTGAAAATATGACTATTGATGGTATTTTAGGAAGTTAATATTACTCTTTTATCACGTTTTTTACCTTGGAAGTTAAAAAAATTCGAAACAAAAACGAAAAATATTGATTTCTAGACAAAGCTTCAAGTAATAAACATTTGTTTCAGTTATACAAAACCTTAAAATGTATTGAAATGAAAAAAATTATTTTTTTTAAACCAGACATCTTTTTATATAAATGAGTCAGAAAAAAAATATCCAAAATAATTTATTACTTCTATATAAAACAGGATAACAAGTTCGATTAAAAAATAGAAATTTTCAATCAGAAAAATCTTAATTTCTTCTCATTTTCATCTATGTTGATTTAGAAAATAAATTCCAGACTAATTAAAAAATTATTTGATAATTTTCCATTAATTTTTGATACTGTCAAGTATAAACTACAAATATTATTCCACAATCCAAAACATTAATTGGAATATTATCAAATATTAGTCGAAGAACGATGAGAACTTTACTTAACGAAATGATAAAATTTTAACTAGAACAGAGCAAATTCTGAATTTGTGAAAACTTCACCTCTGATAATTTTAAAAATGACTCTTGATGGTATTTTAAGAAGTTACTGATTTTCAGCGTTATAAGTTAAGAAATTTAAAACAAAATCCAAAATATTGCCATCTACTATTGATTTATAGACAAAGCTTCAAGAACTAAATATTCGTTTCATTTATACAAGACCATAAAATGAAATGAAGCGAAAATATAATAGTTTATTACACATTAGGGATCTTTTTATAAAAATGAGCCACTGAAAAACAAGATCTTAAATAATTTATTACTTCTATATAAAACATGATTACAAGTCTGATTAAAAAATTAGTCAGAAAAATCTTAATTTCTTCTCATTTTCATCTATGGTGATGTAGAAAACATTGGAGAGAAATTGAAGGATTAATTGATAATTTTTTACCAATTTCTAATACTATCAAGTATAAACTTTAAATATTACTCATCAATATTAATGGAAATATTAACAAATTTTAGTCGAAGAAGCATGAGAAGTTTACTTATCAAAATGAGAAAAATTTAACCAGAACAGAAATTTCTAAATTTATAAGAACCACACAACTGACAATTTAAAAATATGATTCTTGGCGGTATTTAAAAAAGTTATTACTACTATTTTATAAATTTTCAGCTTTGTAAATTAAGAAGTTGGAAACAAAAACGAAAAATATTGATTTCTAGACAAAGATTTAAGAACTAAATACTCGTTTCGGTTATACAAGACCATAAAGTATATTGATGTGAAAAAACAATATTTTATTTAAACTTGTCATATTTTTATATTAACAAGCCTTTGAAAAACGAGATCTAAAATAGTTTATTACTTAAATATAAAACATCATAACAAATTTGATTAAAAAATAGAAATTTTTTGACAGAAATATTTTAATTTCTCCACATTTTCATCAATGTTGATGTAGAAAAATTTGGAAAGTAATTGAAGAACTACTTGATAATTTTTCATCAATTTCTAATACTGACAAGTACAAACTTCTAATTTTATTCTTTAATCCAGAACAATAATGGGAATATTATCAACTTTTAGTCGAAGAAGCATGAGAAGTTTACTTAACAAAATATAATATTTTAACTAGAAAAGAAATTTAAAAAAATAAATTAAAAAACTAAATTTATAAAAACTTCATCATTGATAATTTAGAAATATGACTTGGCGATATTTTAAGAAGTTATAGCCATTATTTCATCAATTTAGCTTTGTAAAATAAGAAATTTAGAACAAAAACGAAAAATTGATTTATAGGAAAGCTTCAAGAACTAAACACTTGTTTCAGTTACAAAAGACTTTAAAATGTATTGAAGCGAGAAAAGAATATTTTATTTCAACCAGGAATATTTTTTATATAAATTGAAAAAAGTTTGTTACACAATTTGTAGGAAAAAAAGAAAATAATTGATTACTTCTAGAGGAAACATCAAAGAAGATTGAATAAAAATTTTTAATCACAAAAATCAATTATGTTGACTTAGAATACTTTTGAGGTTTTCTAAAGAATTGACTTGTATTTTTTCATCAGTTTCTTGTGTTTTCAAGTATAAAACTCAGTTTTTACACCGCAATCCAAAACAAAAACGAAAAATATTTTACAAGATCTAGTCGAAGCACCATAAGAAGTTTTATAAAAAAATACACAACGTCGAACTAAGTGTAATGTCTACCCCGAAATATGGAATAAAACTAAAAAAGTACTTCTGATATCTGATCCAAACTTTAAAAATGTAATATTTGTTTCATTTATACGAGGTGATTATATATATATATTGATAAAATAAAGATACGCCTTTAATACCAAACATGTCTTTATATAAAATAACAAAAACGATCCCTGCATTACAGAAAAATCTCTACATTTGCAGAACAGGAACGAAAATAATCTACAAATTCTAGTTGAAACATCATAAGAAGTTTGGTTTAGAAAAAAAATGTTTGATCCGAAAAATATTCATTTAGAAATGGATTCATCTAAAAGTAAGAATTTCGATGACATTTTTGAAAATAAGTAATGCTATTTCAACAAATTTGAATCTTGATAATCAAGATATTAAAAATAAATACGAAAAACATTTATAAAGGCTAGCTAAAGTATCAAGGAAAAAAGACTCGTTCCAGTTTTACAAAGATGTAAAATCATAATATTTTATTTGATTTATTGATGTTTTATATAAAATTTGTAAAAGTCTTGCTCCACTATTTACAGAACAAGACAAAAATTATAGTTTCTAGTTGAGAGATCATAAGAAATTTCATTAAAAATACAAATTGTTAACCAGAAAAGAATATTTTTCTCTGATGGAGTACAAGTCGACTTTCTAGAGTATTTGAAGAATTATCGGTTATTTATCAGTCCCTTCTTTTTCAAAGTACGAAATTTAACCCTTATGCTACACTACTAAAGAAAAATGAAAATAATTTATAATTTCTATTCGAATCATCAAAGGGAAGTTTGGTTAAAAAAATCATAAAAATCTCATTTATAATGACTTTCAAGTAGGACATACGATTGTTATTTGAAGAAATTAGTGATATTTCATTGATTTCTAGTCTTGATAAGATTTTAAATCAAACAATTTCTAATCTTGAAAATCACGACGTGGTATTTCTCTACTAAAACGTAGAATAAGAAGTATTTGTAATATTTAAATGTCTAGACGAAGCAACATATGAAGTTCGGTTTTAAAAATTAAGAAATATAAATTTAAAAAAAAAACCATTTCTTTAAAAGAAATTGAAAATCGAGTATTAATAACTTGTAGTCAAAGCATGAAAAACTGTATACCCGTTTCACTTACAAAATCTTATAAAATTCACTAAATCAAATTGAAGCAATTTTATTCAGACTAGAAAAATTTTGATATCAATTGAGAAAATTGAATGTTTACCTGGAACTAAAACTATGAATAGAATTTAATGATTTAAAGAATTTACAACTATTTTAAAATTTCTAGTATTGACAATCACTACGTTGAATTTCTATACTGAAATAGAAAATGAAAACAAATTTAGTTAAATATTCAAATAAAATGTCAAGAATTAAATATCTATTTTAATTATAGGAAGTATAAGATGAGTTGGAATAAAATATGGAGACTTCATTTAAACCTGACATAAAACTAGAAAACATTTTCTATACAATTTTCGGAAGAAATATGGAAATAATTTATAACTTGTAAACAAAGTAATTAGAAATGTGGTTAAAATTGTAACCAATTAAAATTTTTGTTAATAAAAAAATCATGTATACCATTTTAGTCAATAAATCTGAGATTTTTTTATCAAATATATTGAAAGTTTTCTCTTATATTCTATTGCGGATGTTAAATAAATAAACTGCAAATATTTGTTATTTACATGAGAAATTAATAAAAATAATGGAAATATTTTAAAGATATTCTAAAATAATACAGGAAAAATATCGAATTAAAACCCATACAATATCATATTTATACGAAATTGGTTCATGATAGATGTAAAAGTTAATATTTAAAACATTTTAAACTACAAGAAATTATTTTTGAAATGAATGAGGACACATGCAAAAAAATTAAAAAACTTTAGATGTTTTTTCGTTAATCTGCATCAGTGCTTGGACTCTATAATCATTACTTGCAAAATCTGTAAACTTGAAAGAATTGAATCCTTTCAAAATGTATTAAATATTAAACTTTTCTCTCAAATATACAGATAGTTATTAACAATAACTATCTTTACTGAAAAATAAAAGTTAAATTGTAGATAATATAATATAATATTCTTCTCTGCTGATATATAAGTGAACTCTCTATAGTATTTGAAGATTAACTTTTATTTATTAATAAATATCTTGTTTTTCCAAATACGAAATTTAATTCTTATACACAATACTCAAGAAAAACGATAATAATTTAATAACTTCTATTTGAATCATCACAAAGAAGTTTGGTTTAAAAAAGCTCGGAATTATTAATCAGAAAAATCTCATCGATAGTGACTTGCAAGTAAGAGATTCGA
>CM068319.1:1949789-2024789 GCA_034766995.1 Acanthacorydalis orientalis | reverse complement strand
AAATAAAAATTCAAAAATTTGAATGGGTCCTTAAGAAGAATACAATAACTCTTTTGTGTAAAGACGTAGACATTTTAAGTTTCTCTTTCAAGAAATATCTGTCTTAGACTTACCATATTTTGAATCTGTCAAACGAGAACATTTTATACTTTACAGCATTAAAATTTTATATTCATTAATAACAATTTAACAATTTGAAACAATCTTTAAGAAGAAACTAATTGCATTTATAACTCGTTTATATCAAAAGGCAGACATATTAGGTTTCTCTTTTAACAACTGTCTTATAATTACCATATTTCGATCTAGTCAAGAAAGGATATTTCTTA
Organism: Acanthacorydalis orientalis; assembly: GCA_034766995.1. Taxonomy (NCBI): domain Eukaryota; kingdom Metazoa; phylum Arthropoda; class Insecta; order Megaloptera; family Corydalidae; genus Acanthacorydalis; species Acanthacorydalis orientalis. The sequence continues at coordinate 2,024,460 of CM068319.1, read as the reverse complement.
AGTCAATAGAGGACAAAATAATACAAAATTAATTAATAAAGAAAATATGAATATAAAAATTTTCAACTTTTTTTAAAATTAAAATATTATTATTTGCACACCAAAAACCATTCTTCTTGTATTTACAGTTACATTTCCACTACTTTTTACATCTTCTAAAGGTTTTTTTTTATTTTCAAGACAAAGTTTGTGAAATGTTTCATAATCAAGTTATAGTGGATCATAAAAAATATTTATAATCGAACTAGGCAGTAATCTATGTCGTTCATGATCTAATATTTGCGGAACAGAAAGTTTTAGTACATTTTTAAAATGATTTTCATTATAATCGTTGTAATTTAAGGAAACTATATTCATTTTCAAATATTTTTTTTATAAACAGCGTGAGAGTTTTATATTTATAAATAAAAATTAAACAATTTGAGAGAATCGTTAAAAAAAGAATGGAATTCATAACTTGTTTATATTAAAAGATAGTTCTTAAAAGAGAAATCTTATATGTCTGTCTTAGATTTAACATATTTCGATTCAGTCGAAGGGGGCATTTGTTATTTTACGAACCGCATCAGAGATTTATATTTCTTAAAATTAACAAATTAAACAATTTGCGAGAGTTTTTAAAAATAAAAGTATGGCATTTATGACCCTTTTAAGTAAAAGCGCAGACATGTCAAGGTTCTCTTGTAAAAATACCATCTCTCTTAGGCGTACCATATTTCAATTTAGCCGAAAAAGTACATTTTATCACGATACAAAAGCGTTAGAATTTTATATTCATTAATAAAAATCAAACAATTTGAGAAAAAAATTAATTAAGGAACATTAGCATTCATAACTAGTTTGTGTTTTAGATATTTCTAGTTTCTCCTTTAAGAATTATCTACCTTAGGTTTACTATATTTTAATCCTGCTGAAAGAGGACATTTGTCTTTTTACAAACAGTATCACGGTTTTATGTTCATTAATAAAAATCAAACAATTTGAGAAAAAGTTTAATAAGGAAACATTAGCATTCGTAACTAGTTTATGTTGTAGACATGTCTAGTTTCTATTTTAAAAATTATCTGTCTTAGATTTAAGATATTTTAATCCTACCGAAAGAGGACATTTGTCATATTAGAAACAGTATCACGGTTTTATGTTCATTAATAAAAATAAAACAATTTGAGAAAATCTTTAAAAACAAAATGTAATTCATAACTCGTATATGTTAAAATATAAATGTCAATTTTCTCTTTTAAGAACTGCCTGTCTGAGACTTAACATGTTTCGATTCAGTCGAAGGAGGACATTTTTCGTGTTACAGATAACAATAGAATTTTATGTTCATTAATGAAAAAATTAACAATTTAAAGAAGACTTTAAAACGAAAACCATGACATTCGTAACTCATTTATATCAAAAGGTAGATATTTCAGGTTTCTCTTTCAAGAAATATCTGTCTTAGATTTACCATATTTCGATTCAGTCGAAGGAGCACATTTGTCATGTTACAAACAGCATCGAAGTTTTATATTCATTAATAAAAATTAAACGATTTAAAAGAATCTTCAATCAGAAAACAATGGTATTCATAATTAAAACGTAGACATGCCATTATTCTCTTTTAAGAACTATTTGTCCTAGTTTCATCTTACTTCAGTCCTGCCGAAAGAGGACATTTGTCATTTTACAAAACAGCATTAGCATTTGATATACCTAAATAAAATTTTAACAATTTAAGAGAATATTTAAGAAGAACACAATGACTTTTATAACTCGCTTATGTGAAAACATAGATATCTCAAGTTTCTCTTTCAAGAACTCTCTTTCTTAAGCTTTATTTCGATTCATACGAAAGAAAGTGTTTTCAATGTTACAAACAGCGTTCGAGTTTTACATTCATTAATAAAAATTAGACAATTTGAGAGACTTTAAAAATAAAAGAATGGCAATCATAACTTGCTTAAATCAAAATATAGACATATCAAGTTTCTCTTTCAAGAACAATCTGTCTTAAACATACCATATTTTGATTCAGTCTACGAATATTTATGAGCAATTAATTTGTCCACTTCCACAGTGGTATCTGTTAAATTAAATGTCACACCTTGTCCGTTATAAATGCTGAACTAATGTCGACTGAATGGGTTAAACTGGATATGAATTAAAAAGAAAAAAAAACTTTTTTTTAACACAGATTAATATATTAATACTTACATTTTCACCATGATTTTAAAACTACAGGGTATATATTTGATAAAAAAATTGTCTTTCCTTTTAATTCTGCAAGTATATTATTTAAAAATTGCAAGTAATTCTCAAATTTTATGAACACATCCAAATATTTCCATCACAATAATTTTATAAACTTGCCTATAAATTTCAGTCGGGTGACTACTTTTGCGTTTTAAAAATTGGATTTTACAATCGACAGGCTTTATAATCCTTCAATTTATCTTAAGACATATTATTTATTGTCACTTTTTATATTATTCTCACTTTACAATGGTTTAAAACAAGATTCCATTTTATTTATTTGATTTCAATGTACTTCTCAGAAGACATTTTTTCCATAAAAGTGTTATTAAAACAATTTTTAGACTGTCAAAAAATGATTTGTGTATATTTTACGATTTAAGCTAGTGATGTCAAACTCATTTATGAACTCGGGCCACCAAATTCAGTTTAAGATAGTCTGCGGGCTGTAGAAAAAAAAACAGCCTCCCAAAAAACTAGCAAGCTAAAAAAGGTTTTTCAGTTATATTCAAAAATTATTCGTTTAAATTCAACATTTATTTTTTCTAACGAATTTATAAAAATTAAAATATATATATTAATTTTAGATACTAACAAATGTTGAAAAACAATTTTAAATTAGAGAAATTAAAAAAAAAATAAAATTTTTCACTGAAAACTTGTCATCTTTTGACAGAAACTATTCTATCAACGGCGAATATACCGATGACCAAAAAACGGTGTTCCTTAAAATATATTTCTATAACTTGCAATTTTTTAAAAATATTTTATATTTTTTTAAAATTCCATTTTATTATTTTAATAAAATCAACTTCTAGTTTTGAGCCACGGGTTGCATTCTAAAGTCTTGTGCGTCACGTTTTCGACATCACTGGTTTAAGCGATTTAGAAAATCTATTTGATGCAAATAAAATCATTCTGCTCGTAAGTTTACAGTTTGATAAAACCACATTTAGAAATTTCATTTCGAATAATGATCACAGACGAAGCACTCAAATAGAATATGAATTCACTTTGATTTTACATATATCGTTAATATTCCTCGTACTAAATGGAAAAAATCAGAAAAATTCACAAATTGTATACACAAATATAACTGTAATTTTAGCAGAAGAATTATAAATCCAGATAAAAAGGAAAAGTTGAAAATTTAAGATTGAAGATTTAAGAAGTCTGTACATTTTTTTCAATTCTACAAATTTGACATATCTGGTCTCTTTCTTTCGATCCAAAAGATTTTACTGGCACAGAAATTTCATTCTCTTCTAAATTTAATATTAATTTCGTAAGAGCTTTATTCTTAAAAAGTTTTTATGTATTGATAGATATCAGTCTTATCAGAATTCATTAAATTACTATTCAGATTTATCTGTTATAATTATTTTTGAATGAAAAATATAAAACAACTATTTTTTTTGTTGATAAAAATAAAGACCGGATTTTTTCATGTGTTCTCCTACTAAATTAAAATACAATTTTGAGATTTGAAATTAAAATCATTAGTTGTTATCTAATATCTTTCAATATTATAAAAGAAACAGTGATACCGTTTCCGTGACTTATTCGTTCTCTGATTGGTAGATATCAGTCACGTGGTTTCTGTTCTGATTGGTTGATATTAGTACAAGATTAGTGTTCTTTTTCACGGTGTACAATGAAAGACCGTATACGATTCCAGTGTAAAACTGATAAGAAATTTATTCACTGATACTTTAGATGAAAAAAATTGTTACACATTTTGATATTGTGTTTTGTTATTTTAAACCTTATAAACTTTTCCAATAAAAATTTTAAGACTTACATTTTAGGAGAATGATTTGTGTGTATAATTTGTTACATTCTGTAATTTGTTAGGGGAGGAGAGAACATTAGCGTGCATGAGCGATCCCCTCTCGGGAGGAGGAGGGCAACGAGTAAGAGAGTGAGTCTCCTAGTTTGTGTAAATGTCAATGCGCACAAAAATATAATATTAATCAAATGTATAATTTATGCAATTTTAAAACATTTACTTCTTCATCGAACTAGACTAAAATTTTATTATTTAAATTTCAAAATCTTGTATCTACACTCATTGAAGTAAATGTAAAATTAAACTTTTAAATTTTTATGTATCTGAATGTTAAATTAAATGTATAAGTGCGGATATTAAATAAATGTTCTACTACTGTTTGTCAACTTATTTGTTTCATATTTATAATGATTATTTATTAATTAGCTGTGATGTTTTTGATTTGATCACAATATTCCCTAAATACATCTTTTACATACTGAAATATTACCTACCTAAACACTTATATACGAATTTCAGAAAATATACCAGACTTTACATTATTTTATTTACAAATTTTATTTAAAAATAAAAATACTATTTATTAGCTTAATTAAAACTACATTTGAATCAACACCTGTCATAAAATTGACATCTTATAGTTCTGAGATTTTGGCTAAATTCAGTTTCACAAATGATTTTTTCACTCAGTACACAAACCATAATTTTTTTCCGATTCAAATTATTCAATAAATACTTATTGTTCATTTTTTAATTCTTGACTATGTATTTTTTAATATTGATTCCATCATTCTCAGAGCGCTAACATTTAGAAAAATCTATTTCTGTGCACTTTTTCTGCATCCTCTCACTCTGAAAAGGTGTTCATAACTATTGAAAAACTCATAGAATTGAATCAAAAATAATTAGTAATAATTTATTGAAATTTTTTCGATTAGAACCTTTTTTAAGGTTTGTTGTATGAGTGAAAGTATTAAATAAGTGAATCAATGGATTGAGTGAAGTATTTTATGAAGATCTGTGTTACATTTTGTCAAAAAAAAAAATGTTAATTATGATGTTTTGGAGAGAAATGCGACCGATATATTAAAAAATATTTAAAAATTTTGGAGATTTGTCATAAAATGTACTTTAACTTATATTTACCTAGAATTCATCCCCATTCATTCACTCACAACAGTTTTTTTTTCTAAAATTTGTCACTAAACAAATATCTCGACAAATATTTCAAGTCCTGATAAAGAACTGTTGAGGACTGGATATGGTATTTATATAAATGCTAATAAGGGTGAATTTCGACATTAATTTAAAAATGCAAGAGAGTGTATTTTTTATAATAATATTCGCATTATGAATCTATGATACTGACGGGTTTCGAAAACTCTAAATATTCATGAAATCGTCCACTTCTGCCATGATTGAACGAAGAATTGGAAAAAGAAAACATTTGTTCTGATCAACGACGATATTTATTTGAGATTTCTGCTTTTAATCCGAAAGTAAGTTTTTATTAAAATGTACATTTGTATTTACTGTAAATTATTAATGTTTGTATTATTTTAGTTATCATTTCATGGAGGCACTGAAGATTGTAAACGAAATTATTGATGACTGTGAAGGCTATTGAAGACATTAAAATCTATTGAAATTATTGAAAACTATTGAAGACATTGAAGAGTCTTAAAAAAAGAAAACATTTCATCAGTATCCTATAAACTACTGATTTCATATACGGAATCAAATTCAACTCAAAGATGAATCGAAAGGCATGTTCCTAAACAAAGGTTAGTCATGACGTTTTCTTTCTTGACAAATAATCATTTCAGTTTAACCCTTTCGTTACTAACAGAAGACATATGTCCCATCGATTTTCAAAACTGTCGGGGAAATACTTTACATAATGAACCCATTATTAAATACTGATGTGGCGAGACATCCGATGACTATATCTTTTATCCAAGATATCGACATATTTTAATTCAGTTATCTTTTTTCCAGCGATTTTATATTACAGCAGTTCCATCCCATAAACATCATCCATAGTTCGTTCCTAGAAGTTTTGAAGTCACAAATTAAATTTTACATTGATGTTACTCTGTTAAATATAAAATTCAAACTTTTAAGCATTCTGAAAACCGACCAAATTGTTATATGATTATTTTTAAATCAAAAAGATACAAAAAATATATTTTGGAATATATACCGCATTACATTTAAATTGTTAATATATTCGTATTGTTATTTATGTTAAGAAGTAATTATTATAAAAAAAATGAAAAAAATAAACACAAAGCATGAATGAAATCTTGGTTGTGGTAAAAATCGTTTAAAATTTTACAAGAAACAAAGTTTTATAAGAAATGTTAAGAAACACGCACAAATACCAGTTAAATATTTAAGATTTTTATTATTGTTCTTCGTTACTGAAACCTGCTACACGTTGATTTTAATGAATTATTTCTTTTTTTTCATCAATGTGATATCAAATTAAGGTTTGGAACTGATGTTAAAATGTTCTTTGAAAGATATTTGATCACTTTCTGTGTGAAAAAAGGAAATTTTTGATTTTTTATACCAAATTTAAACCATTTAAATATTAATCAAGATTATTTATTAAAATATTTTCAATCTAATCAAGCGTATTTGTAAATAACTACAAATTTTCATTATTTTTTCTGGATAATCAGGGTCCTGGCACTGTGGTTAATTGACTTTCACAAATCAATAATTCTCAAACACCAAAAATTACATTTCTTTTCTGGTTAAAAATAATCAATAAACGATTATTGATTATTTATGATTGATTTTATACACATTTCAATATCGATTCCTTTATTTTCAGAGTTTTAAGCTACAGAAAAAGATTTTCATTTAGCTTAGTCCCTTAAAGTGATCAAAAATGATTAATAATAATTATTGAACATTTCTGATTAGAAAAAAACGTGAATTGTAAAAGTGATTTGAAAAATATTTGTAAATAAGAATATTGAAACATAACAATAAAATAGGGTACAAAAACAGAGAAAAATGTGAATTTTAGTGAAAAATTAGATTTTTTTTTTATTTTAGTGGTGTGAAAATGATTGCATCATCAAAATGTGTATAAGTAACAATCAAAAATAATTATCAATAATTTATTGAACATTTTTTCTTGTTTTGATAGAGAATTATTTAATTGTGAAAAATAACCAGGTTTTTTCAAATCGATTATCTCGGCATTAAAAATTGTTAAACATTTAAATAAATATTTCATGTAAAAACACATTTTATGACTTTTAATCTTTATTTTCATGGAGTATTCAAAAATACTTTCATAGAATAAATTTTGATCACAAAATTAAATTCTGATATTGCATCATAAATATTTTATATGAACTTTCGATTCGAAAGGAAAAAAATATGTTTTTAATCTCAATTCAACTCATTAACCGAAATAAATATTTGCTTATAATATTAGATTGAAACAGATATATTTTAAAAGTATATTTATGTGTTAAAAAATGTATAGGCACAAATAATGGTCTTTTTTTAAAATCCGAGCGATTTTTACTGCAATTGAGTTCAGAACTAATACTGTTCACAACTTACAAAGGTAGTATAAGTATTATTTTTTTTATTTCAAGCTTGTGATAAAGTACTTATATGTTTAAGTTCAGAAATGTGAATTTTAATTTATGTAGAATGTATAAGATTTTTTACTTGTATTTAAATCTGTATTTCAGACATTCTTTTCAACAAAAAATGAAACTGGAAGACTAAATTTTGTTAATTTATCTAGAAATATTTTCAAAAGGATAATGAAACAATTTTCAATTTTTACATTTTCAAGTTTACCGAGAAAAAATTCAAAAAATTACTTTTTTCGAATAAGTGAACGACAAATTTGAACGATCAAATAAATCACATCCATGAAAAATCAAAATATATCCTGTCATGAATATATCATGACACTCATTTCAAAATCTAGACATATGGCTGTTTTATGTAACAAAAATTATATTTGCAAAGTTTGTATCTATGTTCGATTAAAATGGTGTGACTAAATCTAACTGTATGAAACTAATATTTACAGTTTCTCAACAGTTGTTCTTTCTTTTATAAAACTAATTTTTTTGATGTGAAAACGTAGCAACCTTTTGGTGTAGTGTCCGTAATTTTAAATCTACTGATAGTCAAAAATTGAGATAATTATTGAATTGTTTAAGAATCATGTACGTGACAAATAAAGAAAAGAATATCGTGATACCAAGAAAAATATAAATCTTATTCATTCACTCTAATACTTTTACTTATTTGAAAACACTCACTATTTATTATGTAGATTTTCATTGATAATATAAAATATTAACGCATTCAGTGCCGATAAAATCATACCTTTAGTCATACAGTACTGTTTGGCTGAACTGAAGATTTAGTATATGAGCCAAATACTTGCTTCTATTAATTGAATGGTAACTGGGTTGATAAAATGTGGATATGTATAAAATTAAAATTAATGAGAGACTGTTTTGCTTTATTAACATCATTTTTATGATTATGAATGAGCACCAGTCAGTCTTCAAGTAGTAACAAAATTACGAATAAATTTAAAAATATTTTTCTAACAAACAAAGTATTAATAGAAGCAATACTAGAAAACATGGACAATGAAGATAGAAACAGCGAATATATTTTTCAATAGATAATTTTCAATGAAAAAAATGAAGAATATAATATAGAATCTCAGATTCCTGATTGTAATGATAGTAATGACGCCTTATGGGCTGATATCGGTCTGCTAATCAGTATTCCTTTTACTGGCAATGCTGGTTTTCATTCATACTCACACAATCAACTCTTTAGACACCCATACACTATCAGTTTGGGCGTCAGTTCTGACTGATCAGTTGTGATCGGTACGATAAACTGAGAGTGTATGGAATGTGTATCGTTCCATTTTGAACTGATCAGTCTAACTGAAGAACTGAAAAAAATTCCATCGATTTATCTGGCCGACCAACTGAATAGAAGTAAAATTTGTGTGTTGCAGTTTCAGTCAAATTGTTCAGTTTTTGTTTGTCTCTTCTGGTAATAAGCTTAATTAATTTTAGTTAGCTATTTCTCTAGTTAGCTAGAAATTAAATTAAACTTTAACCATTTAATGTAGAAATTAATTTCGAAACTTCGGTCAAAAAATAATCAATTAATTTTATTAAATAAATTTCTTACTAATGAAAAAAATATATCTTCAGTACTGTAGCAAATGTATTTTAAATAAGGAAGGCGCAAGTTTTTAAAAATAAATATTTGGTCATAAAAGGCACATTTCAAAATAATGGTAAATTAATTTTAGTAATTCGATTCGAGTCCATGAAATTGTGTCTTACCTTTTAATTAGTGAATATACTATTGACAACAACTTGCGATATGTCTCTTCATTCATTCTCAGATAATTGTGCCAATCTTTGGGATGAAGTTTGAGTTCATTCAGTAAATTAGTATGTGAAAATTTGTTCTTTTTCCTCAATCATTCCTTCACCCATATTGTTCTTTTCTTCTTTACCTTTTGATCCTGAAGAGCAATGGCTAGAGCTGCGTGGCACAGTAATTGGGTTTCATCCAATGATAAATACACAATGATAATGATAAATACACAATAACTAAATTATAATAAAACGAACGAGAAAGAAATCTGATTATGCATGTACACATCGTATCAGGTAGATCTGATGATGCGTGTACCACACAGTCTGAATAGTTAAAACTCTTTAGATTTAATTGATCAGTCAGAACAGACGGCCAAACTGATAGTGTATGGCGCCTTTTATGGATGCATGATTCTTAAGCTGTCATCTGCAACTTACCCGTACAACTATCCCTGAATACTATTGACTTGAGGTATGAATGTAGGTAATAAAAACATAATCATACTTATCATTTTTATATTAATATAAAATATTGTAAGTTTCATTTAGATAATGTCTTAATTTTTATCTAGTATAAGGTTTGGCTCCTGGGGTTTATTCCGAATAAATAGAGGCAATGAATGTGTTAAACGTTGTTGAATTTTTGGTAAAATTTTAATTATTAACGGTTTTAAAAATTCTTTCTCTAAATTAAATTACCTTTACATTACATACATATTTGTTAAATTATATGTAATATTTTTTATAATACAAATTGTTTAATTTATAAGATTTAATTCAACAAATTTACAAATTTAAGACAAATTGTTTAATTTATAAGGTACTTACATTAATATTAACATTTTCTATCATAAATGAAACAAATATATGTATGCAGACTTATTCGCCTTTTAAACATAGAAATTTTATAAATCAATGATAAAGCACATTATTCTTGTACGTCATTGAAAAATATTTTTAAAATGTTTATCAAGAACGTACACATTTATAAAAAAAATCATAATTCGAAGAATCCATTTCCTGTCAATTTGTCAACGAAACGGAAACAAAATTTGAACTAAACAGTGTATTCGATTCTTCTGATATAATTTAGATTTTAACTAAAATAAAATTAAGTTGTGTATATTTAATTTGGTTAATAGACATGTATGTAGTATAAAAGTATGTTAAGTTATATAAAATATTTGTCATATATTTAAAAATTATATGAACAAATTTGTTTTGTTCTCGTGTCTTTTTAGGTAAAATTGTCACTTATATATTTTTAACAATCGATCGATAGTAGAGTAAAATACTATAAGAATTGAATATTAACTTGTAATAATTTTCAACTATTTAAACACAAAACTATAAATGATATAAATATCAATTTATCGATTAGTAAATGTAACTTTTATTAGTATAGTTTTAGTTCTTTCAGATGAAAGAAGACATTGACAAAGTTATTGTAATGTATTCTTAATATTCTCTGATCTATTTTAAAATTTTTGCAGAACAGAAACTATGAAAAAAAGTATAAACGATATAACAGATAACAAAAAACTAATTAATAATTTCAGTTATCGAAAAATTCATAATAAGATTGCTAAGACGTCCACACTGTATAAGTATACATGCGGATAATTTTAAGATTTCAAGAAAAAAATAATTTAGATATTTTCTAAAAAATTCAATGAAATTAATTTTCTTTACAATCAAATAAATTCCTTATCAAATGTTCTAAGTAGGATTTATATCTTGAAATGTGACACAGATGTTTTCAGAACGAATGAGAATAAAAGTTGATTTATACTATCCGCACTGACATGAAGTGTAAATGAACTAACATCATACAGATCTTAATATTAGCATTTATACTGTACACAGATCTGACTTTGATTAAAGATCTTTATGATACTTATTTATTATTCGAAATTGGGCAAAAATGGTACGGGAATCTGATCGTACATAAAAATGTAAGAACAAGAAATACAGAAGATCAATATTGGACTATGAAAAATTAATGAGCAATGAAAAAAATATTTTCTAATACTGCAGGATATAATATCAATTATATCGATTCAACATCTCTGTATAAAATTACAGTCTACGACAATGAAATAAAACATAACATTCAGACAAGCAATAACATCGAACCAAAAAACTAGCTTTATGTTTAGGAAAAAGTTTATACAAACATAGAAAATTAGAACAATCATACAAGTAACAAAAAATATATTATCTATTTTGTAGATTATGATGTGATTTTCTTCTGTATAAATTAGACAAGCTTACTAGAGATGTATTATAAAAAAATTGAAATGATTCCATTGTTCAAATATTAATGTCAATCTGCACATGCAGCTGAAGACAGTCATCGACATGTAAAATTTCAAATAAAAATTTTCAACGAGAATGACATACGGCATAAGTCAGAATTGGTATAAATCTAAACACATACATTTTATTCAATATAAATTTATACATTTAAATAGATACAAAAAAAAATCTGTGTGTTTCATGTCTATACGGTTAGCATTAATCAACTTATTACCCATTAGAATGATTCAGTAACAATCGACTAATGCAACATTAAAAATTCTAACTTTGACAAGGAAATTCCATTGTATTTCATCTACTTAAAAAAAGAAAAGTCAAGTCACAAAAAATTACAATAATTGATACTTTTTATTCAATATGTTGTATATTACTCTATTATCAATATTTTCCAAACATAAATTTGAAAAGATTTTATTTAAATACTCTAGTCACATAATATTAGAATTTTAAATGTGTTTTTATATCTACAATACAAAAATATTATAGAAAAGTAAAATCCGAGTAAATTTCAATCATTCAAAGTGACATTTTTTAAGTAAAACTTTCATTTGGAACAATAGAAGTAACTATTGACATTCTAAAATATAATTAAGTTCATAACAATAGTTTCTTTTGAAAAAAAATATTTTGGATTTTGTATTTTTCATAATATATGTATTAAGATAAATTAAAAAAAAATAATTTAATTCAATCAGTACAATCATGAAAATAGAGTTACTGATAATAAGAATTTCTATTATATACTATTGGACATTTTTATTTACTTACATACATAAAAAAAGACAAACTTCAGTATCTACCATTAGTATTAAAGAAAGTCTACTGGCAGAAACTGACATTCGTTATGAAAATTAAAATTTAAAAATCCAAATAAATTTGTTTACACTATTAGCAAATATGTCGTTACTAATATATATAGAATCAATTTTTGTGAAAAAAATAGCTTTATATGTTCAGGTCAAGATGATTATTTTGTTTTTCTTTTTACTAATAAAATCTATTGAATTAATTCAAAACATCTCTTAATTGGTCCGAAAATGTATATATGGAAATATAATTTCTTAGTCTGATGTATATTTTATAAAAAAAATATATAATCTGGAAATAAAAATTTCATATTTTAGAACTTGATGAATATGTTTGGATATGAGATTATATTTCTGTTGACTTTGAATTCGCAGCTTGATGAATTTGAACCTTGTAATGAATATTATTTTGTTTACATATCCTAATCGGTGTATCGACCATTCATGTTTGCAGTAAAAAAATCATACTTTCAGTGCATTATGTATTTGATATATGCGTGAACAATTTTCTATTATGTTACAATCATATTTCTTAAGTCTGAAGATAATGTATCAATACTTTAAACTGATTTCGAATTATAGTTATTTGAATATTTTTTATATTAATAAAAAAATATCTCACACTGAACTTATCTTCAAATTGTCTCGCACTGTGCAAAAGTTTCATATGAATAAGCATGCACCGAAAAGGATAACAAATTAATTTCAATAAAATTCCAATTATGAAAAACTTAGCGAAAGTAGAAACAACACTTTTGTATAATTTTGATACTATAACATTGTGTGTAAAGTTTGATATTTTACTCGAATTTTTTTAAAAACAAAATCAATAAAAATATGTTAGGTTGTTTCGTAGACTTTTGTACTTCTGTATGTGTAACTTTTTATAAAATTTTATTTGTTTTTAGTATTCTCATTTTCAGTATTGTGTACGGTCCGGCGATTAGATTAAACTTATGAGATTTTATCTGTTTTTTTGTGTATTGCTGTGAAGGAAAACAGGCATGTGTATCAGCGTGTAGATTATGTTAGGACTGCAGAAATTATAAGCAGTATCTTAGAGTTTGTCTGTCGAAATACAAGCACTTCTTTGCGAATCCGCGGTTACTGTATTCATTTTTTTAGAGCTGAAAACTGCCTCTTGGTGTCAAACTAAAAAAGAAATATCGAAACGCATCCGGAAATATAACAAAAACCTTAATTTTAAAAAAAAAACTTGCACAAAAATAATTAAACCGACTGCTTTTGAACGGAAATTTAACTGCTTTAAAGTTAATGGAATTGTAATTTAAATGCTTTAACTATATTTTCTCTCACCTCCTCCACGACAATCCATAGTGTTATACTTTCACCACTTTTTGAATAAAAAAAATCACCTTTGAAATTCAGTGAAAACACAACACCGCTAGCAGGTACGTCCACTATTATAGACAATCATTTTCTATCTACCTGTATCAGGCTGCAAGTAGCACAGGGGAAGTGATAATTGTGATATCTTGTTTCCTCACTACTCACCTCTCTCTTCTTTTGAAGAAGTCTAGTTTTGTCGAGATCAGGCAAATATTCAACTGTACGCCGTTGTCGTGAGGGTCAACCTCTTCCATATGCTTATTGTGGCCTGCTATTAGTCGTGGCGGAAGGGTATTCGTCATCTTATTTTCTTTTCGATTATATCGTTTAGCAGATACCAGTGTTTCTATTTTTGGCTTATTAGTAGCTACAGTCACAACCTGGGGTACCCAGATACCCACGATACATTCCGCATCTAGCCAGAATGCCCTGATTTATACTCTCGGCGCTTAAGACCCGTCAAACCAGTGGTGCCGCTTCAGCCAGCCGAGGCTACTGACGTTGTGATGGTTTGACCTTTGCAATAGCATAGTTTATTTTGAGAAACATATTTATTTTGTTAACGGAAACGATTTAAAAAAACTGTTCACTTAGCCCTGGTTTCTTATATATATATATAATGAACCGCCAATTTCGAGAAGACGAATTTGTGTATTTGTATAAAATTCGAAAATGTCAAGTCAGACTTTTATTTTAAGGAAATAAATATTTGTCCTGAAATATCGAAGATAATATTGTTTATTGAAAGAGATTAGTTTAAAATAAGGTTTTAATTTTCTTCTTCCTATACTCGAACATTTGGCTCGGTGAGAAGCATTTCTTGTAGAATGGGGATGTCATCTCTTCCAACAACGCATATTTTGCAGACGCACTGGACTGTGTGTAGCCTTAATGGGGACTATGTTTAAAAATAAAAACGATTTTTTCCAAAAAAAACTGTATTTAACATTTATTTTAACAATATTTTTCAAATGACACATCTATATATATATATATATATATATATATATATATATATATATATATATATATATATATATATATATATATATATATATATATATATATATATACATAATTTCTTTTCTTTAAAAAAATATTAAAAATCAATTATTGTCATTAATCAAGGAAATTTTTTTTAGGAATATTAGAAACGATTGTTGAACAAAATACATATTAAATAGAAAATTAAAGAGTGTATTTGTATAAAGTCAACGGTTATTTTTAAAACAATGAATATTTACCAAATAAATGAAAAAAATACTTCTATAAAATAAATGCTTAAATTAAAACCCATATACCTTTTTTAAACTAAGCTCTGAAGACTTAATGTGACTAATTGCAGATAAATTAGGAATATTCGTCATTTCATTCAAAACGTTTATAAGTTTCTGACATTTTGAGTATAATTCGTTTATTATTTCACATTTAAAATAAGTCTAGTTTCATGCAGTAACTGAAATCATTTTTCCATTAAAGTCAACCGAACAACATACAACTATTGAAAAAAGATCCTTCTAATTTACTTTTCTAATACTTTCGAATATCCTATTTTGAATTGAAGACGAAAAATGGAATATTGCATCTTTATCATCCTTTTAAAATTATTTGAGCAAACTCGGCGGTTTATTAAACGTTCTTTTTAAATTTTATTTAAAAATGATATCAGTGATATTAAACATAGTTCTGATAGTGCGGCTAAAATACTGGGTTAGTCAAAAAGTAACTGCGTTTTATTTTTCTAATAGATTGACATGCATGTCTTGAAATGTAACTAACTACATTTTAAACCCCAAATTCATTATGTAACTTGACAGCTAACAATTCAAGTTTGTTTTGGAAAAAGAAAGTGCACGATTTCTTTAATAATTGTTAGCTTTCCGTCGATTTCAAAATTGAAAATCGAAAGGAACATTTTTGTAATAGTTTGCTGTATTATTTCCGAAAATAAAAAAACGCTCTGCAAGCTCATAAAATTTTATATAATGTGTTTAGTGAAGATCCCTTAAAACTGAGGCAGTATCAGAATTGGTTTTGCTAAATTTTTATCTGAAGATTTTGATGTTAAAATGCACCACGCTCAGAAAGCCAATCGACGTCGATGAAGACGAAATAAAAGCATTGATCGAATCCAATCAGAATTTAACGACACAAAAAATAACTGAGTATTTTTAAATATTGAAATCGAGCGTTTAAAACTATTTAAATCAACTTGGATACGCTGGTAAGTTCGATATTTGGATACCACACGAGCTCGAAGAAATTCATCTCACTAAGCGCAATAACATGTGCGATTTTCTCTCGAGATGTGAAAAAAACGATCCATTTTCGAAACATATGATAACAGATGATGAAAAGTGGATCATCTGCAACAACATTGAATGAAAAATATCGGAGAGTAAGTGTGGTGAACCCGTTTAAAGCACTTCAAAACAGATATTCGCCAAAGGAAGGTTATGCTGTCAGTCTGGTGGGATTTCTAAGATAACGTATATTTTGAGCTTTTTCCAAGGAACCAAACCATTAATTTGGACATATATTATCAGAAACTGGATAAATTAAATGATTCCATCAATCAGAAGCGTTTAGAATTGGTGAATTGCATAAGTGCTGTGTTTCACTATGATAAAGCTAGACCATATACAAGTTTGGTCACTCATCAAAAATTGTTTAACAGCTTGGATAAGATGTATTACTACATCCACCATATTCGACAGACCTGGTACCATCAGACTTCTATTTATTTCGTTCTCAGAAAAATGCCTTGAATGGTAAAACCTTCACTGCTGATGAGGACATCAAATCGTTCTTAGACCGTTTTTGCAGAAAGAGATAGGAACTTTTTTGAGCGTGGAATCATGCAGTTGCCTAAAAGATGGAAAAAGATAATCGAACAAAATGGATAATACATTGTTTAATAGTATTTTTGTTTCTCATGAATTATTCACTTTTCATTTATATAGAAATAAACGCAATTACTTTTTTACCAGCGGAATACATGCATCGATTCCGAAAAACTATAGAACAATTCGTGATCAAATATATTAGAAATTAATCCATTCTCTGCTTTTTAATTGTTTCTTATACACATTTTAATAGCATAGTATTAAGATGATAGAAATTCAGATAAAAAAAGAAAACATAAAACGTTATTTTTAAGATCGATTCTAATAAAGAAAGTTTTTGTTAATTTAAAAAAAATAAAAAATGACAAATACAAAATTCCATTTAAAATGTCTGGTACGGTTATAGAAAGTCACGGTTATACAAGTATAGTATGTGAGTTGAGTGGTTAATGAGAGCTGTTGTTATAAAATTCGATTTGATTTTTTTTTAATTAACATTTTTGTACATTTTTCAAAATGACAAATTAAATTAGGACTAACACTAGAACTACCACACCAGTCAAAATGACTGGTTTTACAATTTTATTTTTAAATTCCTACTTCATGTTACATTTTTTTTCGAAACAATGCATGACTTTTACATCGATAGCTAAGGAAATAGTATACTGCATTTTATTTTAATTTTTCTCATTCAAAATCAAAATAATTTTGACTCATGGCTACTTATACCAATACCAGTCAAAATTATTGCTACCTGTGAAAGTCTAAATGTAAAACTTCTCACACGTTCTTAGAATTTTTCAGTATGATGGTGAAAATTTTCAGAAAAATTCCGGATCGATCATGATGGTAATGCAAAACTAATGCATTCATTTGAAAATATATTTAGTCGTTCGTATAGATCGGGAGACGTAGAATGTGTCTTGAAGTTTTTGTTGAATGTTGCACTTATACTATATATAATATAATAAATAATCAAAAAAAAGAGTGAGGCGAGAAAAATGAATGCAAATATAAATTTTATGTAATCACTAGTTTTATTTTATTATTATAAGTCCTTAAAATGGGAAAATCGATTGCAATTCTCTGAATTATTGGAAAAACTGAACGACATACAAATGGAATGCTCTGATATAGAGGATGATGAACTCATGACAGTGAAGGTGAACCAGAAGAAATTGAAAATGAACTATGCGGTAATCACGATGAACCTTTTGATAGTGAGAATAGTGGTAATGATCTTTTAGAAGAAGAAAATGCTCAGGAGTCCTCGGAAAGTGATAGTGAATTTGAAAATATTTTGAATTTACGTAAAAGAATATGTGCTCAAGTGCTTTCAAGTTCTGCAGATGAAAATGAAAGTATACTACAAGATCATCAAAACGAAATTGCTGCAGAAGGAACCAGTTGGGAAAAAATACAAGAAGGATCTAGTCCCGGAAAATTATCAAATCATAATATTTTCCAATACGTACTCTGTCCAACAGCATATGCCAAAAAAATGTTATGAAAGGTGAATTTATGTTTTAACTATTAGATGAACTTGCCACTGAAAATCCCGTTGAAAATGTAAAGCCAAGGATGGAATCACAAGAAGCTAATGTATAAACAACTTCAATTGTTCACGTAAATGGTGTCAAATAGACTACTGTAATAATAATAAGACTGTCACCATTTGTAATATCTGTACAAAAAAATATGCAAGTGGAAAGTGCACTCAAAAGAAAAACTACGTTTGTAAGAAATGTGACAAATTATAACTTTTTACACCTAATAATTTACTTTATACTACACGAATAATTTTAAAATGATTTTTTTTTACCAAAGCATATATTCTTTATTGTATTTATTATTATTATTAATGTGTAAGTGGTCAAACGTGCCAATCCTCATTTAGGGAACATGGTCTCAAATGGCTTAATATGTAATACCAAAAATGTACTACATATCATGAAAATCCTTTTGTAAGAAACTAATAAGTCAATACATTATTACGAATTTTTTAAAGGCTAATCACTTTGACTGGTTTTGGTAGAAATTCCTTCGTCTTAATTGTCGGTAGTTCTAGTGTTAAAATTAAAGTATTATCCAGTCATATTTGAATTGAATATGCTTGTGTATTGTTTGAATACAATTGAAAACTGAAAATCTGTTCGTAAATTTTATAAAAGAGAGAGAGAGATAAAGAAGGAAGTGTTAAAAAAATGCAGAGAAAGGAAAAATCATGGAGATGTAGTGAAAACAGATCAGTGTTATGTTGTATTCTTCTTCGCAATCTCCCTTATTGATCGAATCAGTTTTATAGGCAGATCAATATTGTCCTTGTGCGGATATTTTAGATCCATTATTATTTTCGTATTTACATTGTACAAGATGTACATTTTATGATCGGTCGAATTATCTGGAAAAATATAAACGCAATTGAAGAAATTAATTGAAACTCTCTTGAAAAGATTTTCAAGAAGTCTGAGGTGAAGTTTTTCGAACACCCTTTGCGGGAAGAAGAAGTAGTCTTCTTGATAAGAGATCTCCTCGATTAGCGATATAAGTGCGTACAGTTTGGCATCGTTATTAATCGTTTGTGTGTCACTGACTGCCAGACCGTTGAGCAGTTTGAATAGAACAATAGAAATGAGGAAGATGAAGAGGACGACGATAATGTAACTGGTGATCGTTTTGAAAACCATATTGGCCCTGTTGTGTTCTCCTGCTAGCATCTCGAACGATTTGAAAAACGCAACAGGCAAAGTGTCGAAGTCCTTGTTGGCAGACGTGTAGTCGTTGTTATTGAAGATAATGAAGAAACTCCACGAGAACGTGAGTAAGATTATAGAGTAGCATAGGATGAATTTTAAGAAAGTCTGTCTCCACCATAGAAATATGTGTCGATAAGAATTTGAATTTGGCCAGGTGGAACGCCAAACGTATCACTGTCAATATATTGATTATTATCAGGTTTAGAAGCCTGTTTTTATCGAAGATGATGAGGAAGCAGAGTGTGATGATCACAATGTCCAATATATTTTCAAAATACTTGAAATATCGTTTTAGATATCGCATCTGGATCAATTTTAGAATGAGCAGCAGCGCAGAATAGATTTTTAGAAGGTGATGGACGGCGTCGTTCAGTATTTTACTTTCCATTTGGTCCTCGTACATCGAAACATAAGAGTAGGTGAAGAGAAGGCAGCTGATGAAAAAATAGAATAAGAAATACGTGTAGAAAATGATCTTCATGCGGTCGCATTTCACGACGATGAACGTTTCGATGAGCGGATGTTTGAGTAAATGTTTATAGTTGTCGTCGCTCCTCATATATCGACACAGATCCATTTCATGCTTGAAGTCGTCCATCTTGCACGGTTCCAACGAACTGAAGTTCATTGCGATCACGTCGTGGCCCCGCTTCTCAATTTTCGTCACGCACCTGTTCAAATAATCCTCAAACAGTTTAGGATTGATGTTCGTTAGAGGGATTTCGCCCATTTTGTTCTTCACCGACACAGATGCGCCGCGTTCCAGACACAGTTTTATCAACTCTTCATCCATATTCTTCGTGACATAATGCAGTATCGTGTTTCCTTCTTGATCCTGATGGTTTATTGGCATTTTTTCATAACCTAACAGTAGTGTCCCGCACGCTTTAATGCTCTCGCTCTCTTTGAATTCGTTCTTTATGAATTTCATCATCACGTCATTCAACACCTCTCCAGTGACGTCGATGTTGCCCAGTAGAGCGGTCAGTATCGTTTCGTTGCCTCGATAACACGCGCAGTCTATCAGTAGCTTCTTATTATCCGGGACTATAGATTTTACTTTGTCGCTCCATTTCAGTAACTCGTCGACGGCTTTTTCAGATTTCATCTTGACGGCGTGACGCAACAGTGAATAGAATTTTAAATCGAACTCGTTTCTGTCGTCCCCGCCGAGCGTATTCAGACATTCGATGAATTCCTCCACTTTCTTCTCCCTGATATGAATGAACAGTTTGGTGATTTTCTCAGGCTGCGCTGTTTTCAACGGTAACACGGACGTGTACAGCTTCTCCTCATTGATCACTTCGTAGACCGTTATATCAGAACTGCCTTTGTATTTACTGTTTTCGACGTTGTACTGCGAGTTGTCTAAAATCGTTGAAACGAGTTCCTGGTAATGACTTTCCACAGCGACCACAATGGGCGTGTTTCCCTCAGTGTTCGGGATGTTCGGATCCTCTTCGTTCTGCAGAAGCATCTTCACACATTTAATATAAAAAATATCATAAGAAATGTTCTCGTATTTTATCGCCTCTTTCACCAGAAAATTGAGCGGAGAATCGCTATCAGTAAACTTGTCCTTGTTGCTCGACGTGCCGATTATAATCGTTTTCTCGCGTAGCAGACGTTCGACGATCTCTAACTGTTTGGATTCTATGGCCAGGTGTAACGGTGTCTTATTGTCGATTTGTTTATTACAGTCGGCGCCGGCTCGCAGTAAAGAGTCGACGAAATTTAAACCGCACTTGTGCGTTATTGCGTAATTCAGACAGGTCTGATTCAGTTCCGGATAAATGTAGTCGATGTCGATATCATCACTAATGAGCAGAATATTAAATTGTTCGAAGTTTCGTTTCTTCAGCGCATTCAGTATCTCCTTTTGGTAAATCCGTGATTTCGTGTCTGTATTTGATTGTGGCGGCTGTCCATCTAAAAAGTCAATGAAGATTTATTCAATTTCATATAATTTATACAGATTAATAATAAGATGGATGATTTGCAATTAAAGCGATGGTGATTGAAATGAGAAGTAATAGAAGGTTGCATTGAAAGCTGCCGTTTACGTGTAGATGGCTCTAGGCGCGTATGCTGTGGACAGTAACAAATGTCACTTATACCTTTTTGAAGTGTTAACATCTCCCACTAAAATTCAATCATCAGACGCCATCATTTATTTACACAAGTGCGTTTGTATAACCGAATTATAATAGAATGCGATAATCTATATATATATATATATATATATATATATATATATATATATATATATATATATTAATATATATATATATATATATATATATATATATATATATATATATTTATATATACACGTAAATATATATATTATGAACCGCGAATTTTGAAAAGATCAATATGTGTATTTGTATAAAATAATTTTTAATACAGGGGTTCACTTAGACCTGGGGGGAGGTTAACGCCGGAAATTTTGACATGTCAAGTTTTGCTCGTCTTCACCTTTTCTTAAGTAACGAGAAAAATACAAAATGAATATAAAAACCAACTACAATTTTTTGTTTATAAGCAGTGTTATTTTTTAAGGTGCTCAGTGAAAGGATTAAAATTATTCTTTTTTAATTTCTATAAATAGCGATAAGATAATTACAACATTTATAATTGCAGCTCATCAATTTTAACATTTCACTTAACTAGAATGGGTCGTGCTAAGCATTATAGCGAATAGAAACGTTTTCTTCCTAGTTTATATTTAAATTAATTATCTATTTATTTACTTTGAAAATCGCATTATTACCTTGGAATTTTCTGTTTTAAAGTTAATTTACTGTACCTGGATATATATATATATATATATATATATATATAAATACCTTGATTCTCGATATCCACTATGTGCGATTGGTCGATATTCTTCAATCGATTATTCATTGTGTTCAATCTCTGAGTTTTACTATTCACTTCTTTTTATATTTGTATGTTCAGAAAGCAGCCTAAAATAAAAATAATGTCATTAAGTAAAAAAATGCCTATTACAAAGAAACGGAAAAAAATTCTTAAGTTAAACATGCACAAACACTCAGTTGAAATTCTCGTCGAAGATATGAATGGAAATGTCGAATAGACATAGACACATTCGTCATTATGTCGACAGAAAATTTTTTCTAGATTTAATCTGATGTTTTTATAGTATTAAATGGAACCGTAGACAGCTCTCTCTCTCTTTCTCTCTCTCTCTCTCTCTCTCTATATATATATATATATATATATATGTACATATACATATATATATATATATATGTATATATACATATATATATATATATATATATATATATATATATATATATATATATATATATATATATATATATACATATATGTATATATACGAGGTCAGACAATTAAGTAATGCGACAAAATTCAAAAATCGAGTATATTTAAAAATTAAGGTACATCGCTGCGATTCCCTTCAAAGTAGTCCCCTCCCGCATCTATACACTTATTCCAGCGAGTTTTCCAGTTTTCGTAACAATTCTGGAACACTTCTTGTGGGACCTCTCCGAGTACTCTCGTCACAGATACTTGGATATCTTCAACGGAGTCAAAATGTCGACCTTTGACGAATTTTTTCATATGGGGGAATAGGAAAAAGTCGCAGGGACACATGTCCGGTGAATAGGGCGGTTGTGGTAACGTTGCGATGCCTTTAGACGCCAAAAACTGAGAGACACTGAACGCACTGTGACAGGGAGCATTGCCGTGATGCAGAACCCAAGTCTTCGCGATTTCTGGACGCACTTTGAGCACCCTTTTTCGTAATTTTTCGAGCACATTGCGGTAGAATACTTGATTTACGGTTTGTCCAGGTGGTACGAACTCTTTGTGAACCACCTCTTTGCTGTCGAAGAAAGAAATCAACATGGTTTGACGCTCTTGACGTCTTTGACGCTCTTGACGTCTTTGACGCTCTCACGGCCTTTTTTAAAATCGGCATGCCACCGAAGCACCTGACTACGACTCAGGGCATCACTACCATACACTTTAAGCACTTTGTCATAAGTTTCTGTCGCGGTTTCGCCGAGTTTTGCACAAAATTTTATCGCGCACCGTTGCTCTAAATTTCTCTGTTCCATTTTCGTGACATGCACTACTCGCGCGTTGTTACAAAACACTAAACAGCTGGCGAATAAATAATCGTACGAGGGTGGTCAAGGTCTCAATCGAGAGAGTAGGGATCTGCTATTACGGTGGCGGAGTTACAGGTTCGCAGTTTTACCACAGGCCGAGAAAAAAAATCGGTCGCATTACTTAATGGTCTGACCTCGTATATATATGTATATATATTTGGTCATCCCATAAGTAATGCGGTATTTTCATGTAAGTGAAATCAGATGATTCAATACTTTTCAATGCTGATCAATTGAACATGATGATTTATCGGTTTTATCGTGAAATATTAACAATGATCACGCAAGTTTACAAGAAAAAATATCTCATCATGGAAGTGTCAGAAGAGTAAATTAGAGATACTTTGCTTTGGAAGTTTCATCAGGGTACCAACGCTACAAGTGCAGCGAAAAATTGTGGGAAGTTTATGATTTTGATGTTCTTAGTCTTAGCGAAGGTCAAAGATGGTTTCGACGATTTCGGTCTAGGATCTACTGCTTCGAAGATAAGAAAAGGTCGGGACATCCTCAAGAGTTTGATGAAGATTTCCTGAGAATATTAGCGGGACAAAGTTCCAGTTCAACGGTAGAATAATTAGCATGAAACTGCAACCAACACATTCAACTATTCATCGGCACTTTAAAATTATTTGTAATGTTTTTGAACGGAGAGTCAATGGGTTTCGCACAAGTTAATTTAAGACGTGTGGACATTTGCAATTCTCATCTATGCTGATTGCGAAATGATCCGTTTCTGAATAGAATTGTTAATAGTGATAAAAAATTGATAGTTTATCACAATATTAAACTTCAACGAAAGTAGGTTGATCGTAACGATACACCATCTTCACCTTAGAAGGGGGGCTTCATCCAAAAAAATAATGTTATGTGTTTGGTGGGATACGGAAGGAATTATCCATTACGAGCTATTACCAGAGAATCTAACCATCACAAAGAAGTTGAATTGTGAACAACTGGTACGACTTATTCTTAACCAAAGACAAAAACGGTTTCCAAGATTTCGGTCTAATATCTATAGATTTGAAGATTAGGACAGTTTTGGACGTCCTCGAGAGTTTAATGAAGAGATCCTATGAACACCAGTGGAACAAAATCCTTGTTCAATAGTAGAATAATTACTCAAGAAGCGCAAATCAACGCATTCAAATATTCATCGGCACACGGAAAATGATTGATAAGTTTTCTAATCTATGAGTCAGTGGGTTTCGCACGAGTCAATTTAAAATGAGTGTAAATTTTGTACTTTTCATCTATTCCGATTGAAAAATTATCCGTTTCTGAATAGAATTGGTACTGATGATAAAAAATTGATTGATTATAAAATATTGAAATTTAAAGACAATGGGCTGACCGCAACAAAACACCATCTTCAACTATGAAACGAGGGCTTCATCCAAAAATGTTGCGTTATCTGTTTGGTAGAATGTGGAAGAAATTATCCTTTAGGAACCATTGCCAGAGAATCGAACCATTAAAAATAAGTCGTACTGTGAACAACTAATATGGGTAAAACAATCCATTGACGAAAAACGCGCAGCAATATCCAAAAGATAAACCGTTATTTCTCACTATGACAACGCCCGACGTCACGCGGTACGCGAAACCCTCCAAAAACTGAAGCAATTTGAATGAGAATTTGTAACTCGCCCGCCATATTCCCTCGACCTAGCATCATCGGATTATCATCTGTTCGAAAGTCTCCAAAATCACATGAATGGAAAACGGCTTGATACAGAGAGTGATGTCTGAAGGGAGCTCGACCCTCTCTTTCATATAAGGACAAAATTGTTAACGTCAGGGTATTGAAAATTTAAAATTAAAATAGAAACAAGTTGTAAATCATAACGGGAAATATATTTTCAATCAAAATCAAAAAGTCATTTTTTTCACTGTTGCCAAACTTATTTTAAAAACCCTTATTAGTTATGAAATGGCAATATATATATATATATATATATATATATATATATATATATATATATATGGCCATCCCATGACTAATAAGGTTTTTTAAAATAAGATTTGTAACTAAAAAAATATATATATATATATATATATATATATATATATATATATATATATATATATATATATATATATATATATATATATATATATAGGCGTGTGATTGTATTTTGGCTCCTGGAAGAGACATTCTTAAAAAGCGACTTTATTCGATACTAAGATGACTAATTACTTCAATTAAAAAAAACGAATTATTCATTTTATATATTTATTTAGTGGCTTCAACATTTTTAACACAAACAGGAAACAGTTGCAATAATGCACTAAAAAATAATTACATGCGTACAAAATAATTATGAATATTACTTGAAATTTTCACATCTAGATTTCATTTCCACGAAATCTTCAATCAAATCGTCATAATTTAACGATTTATATATATTGCTTCCAAAGGGCAACATAAACAAACCGGCTAATCATTCTTGTCCCATTGTTGGCATTAAGTATTTTTTTATAATTTTTAATTTTGAGAAACCATTCTTCAGATGCAAATGACATTAATAAAGTTAGCACTATTCGTAGATAAATAGACAAAGACGGAAATATTGAAGTCATATTGTTTGTCCACAAATAGTTAAATATTTGTAGGGGTTTAATTTGAGAGGGAAATAATACAGTTAAATTTATAATTTCTCTACAAAGGTCAAGACCATCAATATCTCTGTTATCATTATCAGATAGTAATATATGAAAACCATACATTTTTTTTAGTATTTCTGATCTACTTTCATGTCACAATTTATAAAAGTTGTCCAGTATTTTAAATTTATCAACATGTAATTTCATCTATTCAAATTTTTCACTAATTGAATTAATCGTAGTGTCAAGAATTAAATAAAAAAAACAACTTTATAATTGTGCTATGGGTCTATAATGGGTTGGTCATTAGATTTGTAATCGAATACGTTTGAAAGTGATTCGCTTGGTTCAGAGATGGAAACTTCAATCTAGATGATAGAGAGTGTTATGATAGGTCTGCAGTTGTTGATAATAACAACATTGCGATATTTTTTGAAAATACTCAACGTTAGACGACACAGGACACTGTAGAAATACTATAGGTTTCTCTTAAGATTGTTGTGAGACATATAGAAAACTTTGATTTATGAATTGCTAAGATGTTTGATTGCCTCATATATTAATTGTAAGAAATTTAACGGAACATATTTCTATCAGTGATTCGCTCCTTAAAAGAAACCAAACGACCCGTTTCTGAAATGATTAATTGCAGGAGATGAAGAATGAATCATCTACAATGATATGAATCGAAAAAGGTCTTGAGCAAAACGAAATGAGCCTCCGTAAGCCACTTCAAAACGGTTCTTCATCCGAAGAAGGTGATGTTTTGTATGTGGTGGGATTGGAAGGGTGCTGTGAATAACGAGCTTCTCCTAAATAATCAGACGATGAATTCGGACAAGTATTGTCCTCAATTAGAACAATTAAAGAAAGCGATCGATCAAAAGTGACCGGAATTAACAATCGGAAGGAGTATCATTTACCACCCTGACAACGCTGGACTCCACGTCTCTTTGCAGACCCAGAAGAAATTGACGTAGTTTGACTGGAACGTCCTACCTCATCCGTCATATTTATCTGATTTTCCACCATCAGATAATCATTTGTTTCGGTTCTTACAAAATTCTCTTAATAGAAAACACTTCACTTTCCTGGACCCTGCAAAAACCACGTGGATCAGTTTATCGTCTCGAACATTCCAAGTTCTGGGAGGAAGGAATTGAAAACTATATGAAAGATGGTGTTAGTTGGTGGATCAAAATGGTATGTATGTATTGGAATAAATATATGTACAGTTAAGTAAACACTGCCTTTGAATTTCACCTTAAAAACAGTACGAAATTTTGTCACAACCCAATATATATATATATATATATATATATATAAGTATGTAAGTATATTTGTTCCTGCACTTGACGAAAATTCTGAATTTAATGGAAGAGAGGCGATACAAAAATCATTTTAAATTTATATACATATATATATATATATATATATACATATATGTGTGTGTATATATATATATATATATATATGTGTGCATAGATATATATATACATATATATATATATATATATATACATATATGTGTGTGTATATATATATATATATATGTGTGTGTGTATATTTTTCACTGCCTTTAGCGAAAATAATGGATTTAACGCAAGAGGGAGATTATACAAAAATCATGCGCTACAAATGTTGGATATTTTTATTTTTTTATATTTATGTATATATATATATATATATATATATATATATATTTACATGTATGTGTATGTACATATATATATATATATATATATATATATATATATATATATATATATATATATGTATGTACGAGGTCAGACAATTAAGTAATGCGACAAAATTCAAAAATCGAGTATATTTAAAAATTAAGGTACATCGCTGCGATCCCCTTCAAAGTAGTCCCCTTCCGCATCTATACACTTATTCCAGCGAGTTTTCCAGTTTTCGTAACAATTCTGGAACACTTCTTGTGGGACCTCTCCGAGTACCCTCGTCACAGATTCTTGGATATCTTCAACGGAGTCAAAATGTCGACCTTGGACGAATTTTTTCATATGGGGGAATAGGAAAAAGTCGCAGGGTGACATGTCCGGTGAATAGGGCGGTTGTGGTAACGTTGCGATGCCTTTAGACGCCAAAAACTGAGAGACACTGAACGCACTGTGACAGGGAGCATTGTCGTGATGCAGAACCCAAGTCTTCGCGATCTCTGGACGCACTCTGAGCACCCTTTTTCGTAATTTTTCGAGCACATTGCGGTAGAATACTTGATTTACGGTTTGTCCAGGTGGTACGAACTCTTTGTGAACCACCCCTTTGCTGTCGAAGAAGCAAATCAACATGGTTTTCACTTTGGACTTGCTCATTCTCGCCTTCTTTGGCCTTGGTGCTCCAGGGGACAGCCACTGTTGGCTTTGTCGTTTAGTTTCGGGGTCATATTGAAAGAACCAACTTTCATCACCAGTAATAACTCGATCGAGAAGAGTAGGATCACTTTCAACCTGCTCGAGACAATCTCGCGCAATATAAATGTAAGGAGGCGTGTTGAAATATAAGGTACATTTACATCGAATAAGTGAGCGTTGCGAACGCACTGCAATGCGAGTGTGTGTGTAAGTGTGTGAGTAGCATGTACATGCGCATACGTATGATGTATAGAAGACAGAAGCGGGACGCCGCAAGCGACGGCACAACAATGAAATAGCTGCTCTAGAACGCACGATGCGTTGATATTTGTAAAATAGTTTTTTCTTCTGTATTGTTATTTTCTTAGTTTAAATAAATAATAATTTAAGTTACTTGTGCTAATAATTATTTCATGGACCTCGTTTATTTTTCAACAGTCAGTATAAAAATTACAAGTATCTATTATAGAATCACATGCACTGTATATAAAGTAGCGGACAGTCAAGTGTAGATCTAACAGACAACAAGATAAAGTTGGGTAATAATGATTAAATAACAAAAATAGATGTGTAATCTACAAGTACTGACTCATATTCCATCGTATTTTTCTAAGAAAATAATAATTATTTTTTTATTTGCAATAAGAATGTGCGATAAGGTATAATTATGTGCAAGCTCTGCGACACGATTTTTCGTACATTTTAAAAAAACATTTATATCTCTACAAATGTAACGTTTTTGATTGTTACGTGAAATAGATATCAGCAATCGTGGGAAGGACAGGATTTGAAATAACCATTGAAACAAAAAAAATAGTAATTTCTTTACATAAAAGCGGTAAATCTCTAGGGGAATTTAGTTAATTTGTTCAAAGAAGTTATTCTACCCTGCAATATATAATTAACAAGTACAAAATGAAACAGTGTCGAAAATAGGCCAAGAAATATGGGAAGAAAAATATTTAGTGATCGGGATGAGTGTGAAATTTTGAAAGATGTAATAAAGAATCCGTCAATTACTGCTCATAAATTTTCTGACACTATTGGGAATGCAATTAGAAAATACGTTAGCGCACATACAATTAGTAGAGCCTTAACTAGATATGACTACAAAAACCGACAAGCTAGAAGGGAACCCTTCATTAGTAGCATTAATAGATAGAAGCGTCTAAAATTTGCTAAAAGTCATATAAACAAGGATATGGGGTTTGGAATAAAGTTATTTGTTTGCCAATAAGAGAAAATTATGTCTTTTTGTGCAAATGAAAACAAAAAGTATGGCGAAAACCAAATAAGAAACTGGACAAAGAAAATCTGATTCCGAAAATCGATCACGGTGGAGAATCACTTATGGTGTGGAGATATTTTTCAACTTTTGGAGTTGTAAAGCTACATTTAATTAACGAATTCATGAATACAGAAAAATATATTGACCTTTTAAAGAGCAATTTAAGAAATAGTACTGAAAATTTAGGGCTGGCAAAAAGGTTTGTATTTTATCAAGATAATGACCCTAAACAAGTCGTTACATTTTCGAATGTGGCTCATCAACAATTGTCCGCAAGTTCTAGATACACCTCCACAATCACCTAACCTTATTCCCATCGAGTTTTTATAAAAAGTCAATTTTGAAAAAAAATATTCGAAAACATAAAGTATCTAACATGGGAGATTCGAGGTCTGCTTTATTATCCTAGTGGGAAAATATTAGAACGGATATCACAAGAAAATTGTTCAATCTGTCCCAAATCGATTGGGAGAGGTAATAAAACAGAAAGGCTACGCTACCTGATATTACATATATTATTATTAATTCATTTCCTTAAAAAAATAATTATGTGTACGAATACTGTTATCCAGAATTTTGAAATATTTTTAATTTTACTTATCAATTTTTTTTATTGGTTAAACAAACAGATTGTTTTATAAACATTTACAATTATATATCTATATCTAAATATATATATATATATATATATATATATATATATATATATATATATATATATATATATGTATATATATATATATATATACATATATATATACAAATAAATATATATATATATACACATATATATACATAGAGTGGAGTACCCAGAAGGGAGGCCAAGAGGCTCTGGAACCTCCTCCCCCCCCAAAAAAAAGGGAAAAAAATACTAGAAAAACCAAAATGATCGGCTGAAAACACTCCTATATACACAGAAAGATTAATGATCACAACTAAAGTAATTCAAGAGCTTTGTAAAAAAAATAAAATTGTATTTTAATCTTTAAATAAATTTTAATAATAATCTAATGAATTTTATTGAATTTACAATAAAAATTTTTTATCAGTTTAACTCGGACCCCCTCACAAGATTAAATCTTGAGTGCGCTACTGTATATATGTGTATATGTATATATATGTATATATAGATATATATATATATATATATATATATATATATATATATATATATATTGTTATGTATCCACCCACACAGCTGCACGTGTTCATAATTTTGTGTCACTCAGCTGTACTTTTTCATAAATGTGTCACAATGCTGCACTTGTTATAATTAGGTCACGGTTATGACTAATGAAATTTCAACTGACGTGTCAATATTTAATCAATGTATTCTTCTTAATCAAACTGTTCTCACGTACTGTCGTGATCTGTGTTCACACGCTTTAATACAATGCACTATTTCATTTAGAACAGTATATAAACGGTAGTTGAGATCTCATAAGTCAGTATTATTCAGTACTCAGTATTATTCAGTACTCAGTCAGTAGTAGTCAGTATTCGGTACTCATGTAAAATCAGTATTCTGAGCGCGAGCGTACATGCTCGGCGCTCATGGAGGGCGGGGCCCTTCAGGCCTGCGCTGTTATTTAAGTTCATAAATTAAATCATATAATCATTTCATAATTCAAGTTATAAACAAATTCATAATTCAAGTTATAAACAAATTCATAATTCAAGTTATAAACGAATTCATAAAATAAAGTTACAAATCTAGTTACAATCTCAAGTTACTATCTCAAGTTAACTATCTCAAGTTAACTATCTCAAGTTAACTATCTCAAGTTAACTATCTCAAGTTAACTATCTCAAGTTAACAATTTCAAGTTAACAATTTCAAGTTAACAATTTCAAGTTAACAATTTCAAGTTAACAATTTCAAGTTAACAATTTCAAGTTAACAATTTCAAGTTAACAATTTCAAGTTAACAATTTCAAGTTAACAATTTCAAGTTAACAATCAAGTAACTATCAAGTAACTATCAAGAATCATGTAACAATCAAAAGTCAGTCAAGTAACAGAACCCGTGTGGTTCTATCCATCATTAGTAACAATTAAACAATAATAGTAAATAGATATTTGTTGTGTTCATTCAAACCTGCAGATCATTTATGTTATAAAATTATATCCAACTAACCCATAACATAAAATTTGGTGTCAGAAGTTGGGATAAAAATTATAAATACATAAAAATGGTGTCAGAAGTGGGATCATCTCCAAATAACGTATACAATTAAATTGCTCTTAAGCAAGTATTGCTACGGTTGATTTTCATCATTCAAACTTGGAAGATCCAATACAATATCTGCTGGTCTGAAAATTACTGTCGCTGTTCAACTGAGCAACATTCGCTGTTCTACATCAGTTCGAATCGACAACATTTATTGAGGAACTACTGTCGCTGTTAAACTAGGAACATTCGGTGTTCTTTACTAGTTCAAGTGGACATCTTCTTCAAGACATCGTAAGAACATAATTCAAATTACCAATTTACTATATTATTGTAAGTTGTTATATTTATTTTTACTTGAACTCAATTCAATAAACAACCAACAACAATTTTATAAATTAACAAATTATGAATCATACAAATTATATAAAAAAAAAAGAAATCAAACTTATTTTACAACAATAACTCAATTAACACTTTTGTAATCATATCTTTAAAAATATTTTTACTTCATTGTAAAAAAGTCATCAGAAAATTATTAAGTAATAGTTAATAAACTTAAATTACAGTTGAAAATAAATATATATTCATAACACAATTTGTGTTATAGTTTTAAATTTTAAATATTAATCAAATTTGTATCTATGTATTAAAAATTGTGATACTGCTTTTGAGTTATGCCATTCTTCTTTACATCCACTTTATTAAAATATATAATTCATTGTGTAGTTGGAAAACTAGATATATACGATCGCAAGTATTCTTTTGATACATATCAACAATTAAAAGATTTCTTATTTCAATTTCAAAATTCATGCGTCTTAATATTTATCTATTTCAACTACAAATATTCAGTACATATTATTTCTAACCTCTTGTAAATCCAAGATTTAGAAATCTGGCGTAATTCAAAGGAAGTAAATTATATGTTATCTATATTGTATTTTTAAAATTGTATTCCATAATGTATTTAATGTTTAAGTATTCAATGTTTAACAAACATATGTGACCATATGTTTATTTTTAAGGAGGGAGGTGTTATGTATCCACCCACACAGCTGCACGTGTTCATAATTTTGTGTCACTCAGCTGTACTTTTTCATAAATGTGTCACAATGCTGCACTTGTTATAATTAGGTCACGGTTATGACTAATGAAATTTCAACTGACGTGTCAATATTTAATCAATGTATTCTTCTTAATCAAACTGTTCTCACGTACTGTCGTGATCTGTGTTCACACGCTTTAATACAATGCACTATTTCATTTAGAACAGTATATAAACGGTAGTTGAGATCTCATAAGTCAGTATTATTCAGTACTCAGTATTATTCAGTACTCAGTATTATTCAGTACTCAGTCATTAGTAGTCAGTATTCGGTACTCATGTAAAATCAGTATTCTGAGCGCGAGCGTACATGCTCGGCGCTCATGGAGGGCGGGGCCCTTCAGGCCTGCGCTGTTATTTAAGTTCATAAATTAAATCATATAATCATTTCATAATTCAAGTTATAAACAAATTCATAATTCAAGTTATAAACAAATTCATAATTCAAGTTATAAACGAATTCATAAAATAAAGTTACAAATCTAGTTACAATCTCAAGTTACTATCTCAAGTTAACTATCTCAAGTTAACTATCTCAAGTTAACTATCTCAAGTTAACTATCTCAAGTTAACTATCTCAAGTTAACAATTTCAAGTTAACAATTTCAAGTTAACAATTTCAAGTTAACAATTTCAAGTTAACAATTTCAAGTTAACAATTTCAAGTTAACAATTTCAAGTTAACAATTTCAAGTTAACAATTTCAAGTTAACAATTTCAAGTTAACAATCAAGTAACTATCAAGTAACTATCAAGAATCATGTAACAATCAAAAGTCAGTCAAGTAACAGAACCCGTGTGGTTCTATCCATCATTAGTAACAATTAAACAATAATAGTAAATAGATATTTGTTGTGTTCATTCAAACCTGCAGATCATTTATGTTATAAAATTATATCCAACTAACCCATAACATAAAATTTGGTGTCAGAAGTTGGGATAAAAATTATAAATACATAAAAATATATATATATATATATATATATATATATATATATATATATATATATATAATATATAAATAATAATAATAATTTATTAATAAAAAGAATTAAATATTTCATCACAATTTATTTTTTTACTATTTCATCAATTGTAAATACAACAGTAGGAATACGGATCTCAGATACTATATGTATGTGTACGACAAAGAATAACAGAAAAAATTAACCAATTAAAAAATTATACAAATCAAAAATGTGTATGTATTGGAAATGTCACAAAATTATAGAATACTTTTTTTACAAGATTTATCTTATTGAATCCTCATAAGATAACGACATTGTTATGTCTGCTTCAATTGATAGAACAGTATTTTTTTAATTTTCATTCGTTGTGGGAACGCTCACAAAGCGGTGTCCTGAAGCTTAAGTTTCATTAGTATACATATAGATCTATCCCTGGTACTATATATTAAAACTTATTAAGATTTGTGATAAAAACGAACACGCCATCAAACATAATGTTATTATTAACTAATTTTAAAAATGGATGTATATGATCTCCCTCCTCTTACACGTTTTAGAACGTATTGCAAGGATGTACACATTATATATGAAAAGGTTAAATGTATGAGAATGAATGCGAGAGAGAGAGCGTTTTGTAATAGACATTTGTATATATAAATAATAAATGATATTAGTCCCTTTTGCGATTATAATCTGTGTGAAACTGATTATCTACACTGGATGAAATGTAAATAGAAAAACGTACTGACCTCTTAAATGTAACAATATTTCCGTATATGCACAATAATCAGATATTTAAATGTTACTATATTTGAAACGTTTCATTACTTAATAGAGACAATGTTTTCTATTCGCTGTTAGATACAACACTGGAAAAAAACGTTGAAAAATTCATTTGTAGTTACACCCAGTTACTAATCAAAAAAATATAATTTGAAGTACATAAATTATCATGCTTAGAGTTGTTTTATCTCATAATTTTTTCTATATCGAATGAAAAATGTATTATACTTATGACAAGAAAGTCTGTAATAGGAAATAAATATTATATTTTATTTAATAATAATTTTGTTTGGCATAAAATATTTATGAACTAATAATTTCGCAGTATTGCATAATTTTTGATCATTACTGTATAAAAATTTATGTATATATATATATACATATTTATATATATACTTATATAAATTTATATATAGTTATATATATATATATATATCAATGTATGTATGTACATAATTATATATATATATATATACATACGTACATAATTTTTTATATAATAATTGATCGAAAATTATGCAGTCGTCCGAAAAATATTAGTTCATAAATATTTCATGGAAAACAAAACTATTATTTAAATAAAATTTAATAATTATTTCGTATTACAGAGTTTCCTGTCATAAATGTACTAAATTTATTACTTCAATATAAAAAAAATTGTGAGATTATATATATATATATATATTTACACACGAGTGTCGTTTAATAAGTATGTTAAAAAATCAAGCAAAAACAAACTAATAAAACACCGTTTTTTGAAAAAAATCTACTTTATTTCTCAACATAGTCTTCGTTGAGGTCTATACACTTGATCCAGCGAGTCTGCGAAATGCGCATTGATATCCTCATTCGATGAGAATTTCATTCTATCGAGCAAAGTTTTCATGTTTGTGAAGGGGAAGAAGTTGCTCGGGGCCATGCCTGGAGAATTAGGTACATGAATGTCTGTGAAGTTTGCAAACAAAGTGATTTAAAAAGAAAATAAAACCAAAATTGTTCCAACTAGCATTAATTAGTTCTAGAGTTCCTGAAAAGGAAAAAAATGTTCCAATCATTAAAGACCTAAAATATGCAAATAAAGTTTGGAGGTGCCAAATTCACGCAGCATACAAAAAAATAAAATGTGCGTTTCGATGAC
This sequence comes from Acanthacorydalis orientalis, assembly GCA_034766995.1. Classification (NCBI taxonomy): domain Eukaryota; kingdom Metazoa; phylum Arthropoda; class Insecta; order Megaloptera; family Corydalidae; genus Acanthacorydalis; species Acanthacorydalis orientalis. Next base: position 1,988,347 of record CM068319.1, on the reverse strand, counting down.
TGTTCTGAGCTCCTCTAGAATAGTTCTAGAGTTCCTGAAAAACAGAAAAAATTTCCAATTATTAAAGGCCAAGAAAATGAAAATAAAGTTCAGATCCGTGTGATCTTGGCATATATATATATATATATATATATATATATATATATATATATATATATATATATATATATATATATATATAAAAATACATGTATACTACCTGAAAAATGTAATGGCACAGTTATGTTTTTTGTGGCTGAAAGTGTATATTTTGGAAATATTTTGTGACAAATGTATATATTGTATATTTATTAATGTGTTATCTATTTAAGAATTTTAAAATAAAAACAGTAATTCAATAGAATTTCAAACAGTAAGGCATTAATTAAAATAGTCTCGTTTGTTTCACGAAAAACGTATTTGCACAAGTTGTATCAGTTTGAATTTCGCTAATAAATATTTTCAGAAAAACTTGAAATTAATAGTATGTCTGAAAACGTTTTCTCTTTATCCCTCTTTTAATCTATTTGGCGTCGAAGGAATTAGTTTGTACATCACTTGCGGCTTTATATTTTCTCGTTCGCATACAATCACTTCTTTTAATTGTGATTTATTACTTATATTATGTTTTCTGATCTTCTTATCCAGTATATCCCACAAATACTCAAACGGATTTAAATCAAGAGATTATGATGGTGTATTAAGGATGTGGGGGGTGTTAAACAAAATCCATTCCTTTATTATGTAGACTGTGTGCTGGGGGTCATTGTGATGTTGAAAGTAGAAGTCACATTCAAAACCGACCTTCTCAGCTCTTTTTTCGAGTTATTTTTCAAAATAATTCTATAAACCATCTTATCCATTATCTCATCGATGAAAACAAGCTCTCCCATACCAGATACTCCCATATAACTACACACCAATACTTCACCAACCCCATGTTTTACAGTTGGTAACAAATCCTCTGTATTCAATTCGATATTATTTCACCAGACAACTCTGATCTTCCTATCCAGTATATCTCACAAATGCTTGATTGGATTTGAATCAGGAGATTGTGGTGGTATATTAAGGGTAATGGGGGGAGATGTTATAGAAAAACCATTCCTTTAGTCCGTGGGCTGTGTGCTTGGGCCATTGTCATGTTGAAAGCGTGATTCACCTTCTAAACGCAGCTTTTCAGCGCTTTTTTAGACTATTTTTCAAAATAATTATATAAACCATCTTATCCATTATCTCATCGATGAAAACAAGCTCTCCCATACCAGATGCTCCCTTATAAACCCACACCATTACTCCACCAACCCCGTGTTTCACAGTGGGTAACAAATTTTCTGCATTCAATTCTTACGTATCATTATGTACGAACTTACCAAAATCCAAACCACTCCCATTGTTAACGTATATAAACATACTGAAGTATATCTGTTTCACACAAGTTGAAGTCGGAAAAATTACGAAAGCACTAACCTAAGTGTCAGTCGATAAACATAATCGTGTTCAAATCATTTGATGTAAAGTGAGACTATACCAGAATTTAGTTTTAATTGAATCGGTGAAATATAATAATTTTGTGCAGTGTGTATTTGTCGTGAAGAAGTATTTTTGTTCGGTAAGTGGATTATTTTTAAGATAAAACAACCACATGTGTGGATTCGATCAATAGTCCGTGGTTGATATCCATGCATGCGAAAGGTTATAAAATGAGTGCGAATTATATGGTAACGCTTGACGGAAAAGAAATAGTCGAATAAATGTCACTTGTAGGTTTATTTATCTATGTTTTCATTTAACAAAATGTAAGGTTAAAAAAGCCGGCTTCTGATTTACATATGGATATTGTGTATATAAATATATATATATATATATACACATATATACATATATATATATATATATATATATATATATATATATATATATATATATATATATAATATATATATATATATATATATATATATATATAAATCGATATGTATATATATATATATATATATATACATACATACACACAGTCCCTCCTCAATAGAGCGGACACCACTAACAAAAAGAAAAATATATTTAAGAATTACTATTCTACAATTATTTTTATTATCCCAAATAAATAATTACTGTTGTCGATATTTTCATAAAAAATAAATGCAAATTTAATACGCATTCCCTGTTAATTGGAAAAAACCTTATAAAAAAGTATCAAATATATTTATACACACACACACACACATATATATATATATATATAAATAAATACATATTTATATATGTATATATATATATATATGTGTGTGTGTGTGTGTGTCTGGTCCTTGCTTTTGATAACACTGGTCCTATCGAATTAAAAAAATATATTACTGGTTAGTACAATAACATTATGGATAAGTCCATAACACTATTTATTAAAAATAAATTTATTTAAAACAACGATAATTCTAATTTAAGTATACAAGAATTCAACAAATATTCATTCCGAAAAGCTAAAAGTGAGGAACTCTGTTTTTCTGTCCTAGGTACACTCCATAAGATGACAAAATATTTGTCACAAATGTCGATCATACCTAGGACCGGCTGCATCTTCTATATTTTATAAAATTGTAACAGATAATATTGTTATTATTACTATTTTTTAAAAGTAATATGTGTTGGTAATAAATATGGATAAACATATTGCATAATTTCACAAACAAGCTAAATTAATTTTGTGTTATGAAAAATTCAGCTGACCCATTCCACCACATCTCTCTTATGCCCAGTCCGTCCCTGGTTTTCCGTTACACGTTTTACAAAAGTACACGGTTGTTTTTAATTCGTTGAGAACATCAGTGCAGGTGTTTTGGTGATTTCATTGTGAATCTGGTTGTAAGATTTCTCAGTTCTTTTCATTCAATATAATTTTATTTGAATCTGTTGTTCCATTTCTTCTTCAAGCTTCCCTTTCACAGAAATTGTAATTACCGTATAAATTACGGCCAACCGTACGATTGCCCGATCACTCTTCTGACTAGTCCGTCCCTGGTTTTCTGTTGCACTCTTCACAGAAGTACATGGTTGTTTTTCTTTCTACACTTAATTTTTGTTTAGAATATCAGTGCAGATTTTGTGCTTTCATTGTGAATCTGCTTGTAAGATACACAGTTTTTCATTCAGTCTGTCTTTGTTATTTGAGTCTGGTATTTCATTTCTTAAAGCTGCTTCTCTTTCACAGGAATTGTCAACAAAACATTGATTAAATTTTAATCGAATATTTGTTTAATGATAACAGTGTTACACTTTCATAGTGTTACACTTTCGCCACTTTTTTGAATAAAAAAAAGATCACCTGTGAAATTAGGTGAGCACACGTAACACCGATAACAGGTACGTCCACTATTATAGACGATCATTTTCTATCTATCTGCATCAGGCTGCAAGTAGCACAGGGGAAGTGATAATTATGATATCTCGTTCCTAAACTATTCACCATTCTCAGGTAGTAATTCGTTCTTACCTATGATAAGTTTGAAGAAGTTTAATTTTGTCGAGTTAGATCAGGCAAATATTCAACTGTGCGCCGTTGTCGTGAGTGTCAACCCCTTCCATATGCTTATTGTGGTCTGCAATTAGTCGTGGCGGAAGGGTATTCGTCATCTTTTTTCTTTTCGATTATATCGTTTAGCAGATACCAGTGTTTCTATTTTTGACTTATTAGTAGCTACAGTCACAACTAAATTATCATTTCTTCTTAATAACAGAACTTTAGTTTCTGTATTAAATAGAAGTCGTATGAATCTCTACATTTTTTCTTTACACTCTTTACTGTCTCTAAAGTAATCTCTTCCGAATTGTGCCTGTAAGCGCAGAGGCACTTGTCCTTCAGTAAGCAAAATAATTTACGAGGATAAAAAAATATCAAAAAGTATTCGATGCTTGGATGGATGCTACACAACGGACAAGATATCTAGCACAACTTCTTCCCCTAATCCTAAGTCAGTTGATTTGGTGTTATTTTATTTTTACCACTATAAATTTATATAAGTAGTCATTTGAACTACATAGACACGATAATTTGTATCAAAACCTCACGGGTTCACCTTTAACCCTCCAGTCAATAGCCAAAATTTCCCAATTCGTTCAATACTTGGGGTACCCAGATACCGACGATACATTCAGCATCTAGCCAGAACGCCCTGATTAATACCCTTGGCGCTTACGACCCGTCAAACCAGTGGTGCGCTTCAGCCGGCCGAGGCTACTGACGTTGTGATGGTTTGACCTTTGCAATAGCATAGTTTATTTTGAGAAACATATTTATTTTGTTAATGGAAATGATTTAAAAAAAATGAAATTGATCCACCCTCTGCTTTTTAAATGTTCCTTATACACATTTTAATAGCATAGTATTAAGATGATAGAAATTCAGATAAAAAAAGAAAACATAAAACGTTATTTTTAAGATCGATTCTAATAAAGAAAGTTTTTGTTAATTTAAAAAAAATAAAAAATGACAAATACAAAATTCCATTTAAAATGTCTGGTACGGTTATAGAAAGTCACGGTTATACAAGTATAATATGTGAGTTGAGAGGCTAATGTTGTGGTTATAAAATTCGATTTGATTTTTTCCAATTAACATTTTTGTGCATTTTCAAAATGTTAAATTAAATTAGGATTAACACTAGAACTACCACACCAGTCAAAATGACTGGTTTTACAATTTTATTTTAAAATTCCTACTTCATGTATACATTTTTTTCTGCAACAATGCATTACTTTTGCAGCGATAGCTAAGGAAATAGTATAATGAATTCTATTTTAATTTTTTTTATTCAAAATCAAAATAATTTTGCATCACGTATACTTATCAATACCAGTCAAAAAGACTGCTACCTGTGAAAGTGTAAAAGTGCCCTGCAATCTGTTTACAGAACACGAATTAACCAGTTTACTCGTTTTGTAAAACTTCTCACACGTTCTTAGAACTTGTAATGTGTATCATTCAGTATGATGGTGAAAATTATCAGGAAAAATCCGGATCGATCATGATGGTAATACAAAACTAATGCATTCATTCGAAAATATATTTAGTCGTTCATTTAGATCTGAAGCCGTAGAATGTGTATTGAAGTTTTTGTTGAATCTTGCGCTCATATTATATAATATAATAAATAATAAAAAAATAATTATATAAATCATATAAATTATAATAAACTACATATTATTTTAATTAGTGCGTGGTGAGAAAAATGAATACAAATATAAATTTTATATAATCAATAGTATTATTTTATTTTTATGGAAAAACGATTAAACATCTCTGAATTATTGGAAATACTGAACGATATACCAATGAAATGCTCTGCTGATATCGAGGATGATTATTTCTATGACAGTGAAGGCGAATAAGAAGAAAATGAAAATAAACTATGCGGTATTTACGAAGAATCTTTTGATAGTGAGAATAGTGGTAATGAGCTTTTAGAAGAAAACAATGATCAGGAGTCCTCGGAAAGTGATAGTGAATTTGAAAATATTTTGAATTTACGGAAAAGAATATGTGCTCGAGTGCTTTCAAGTTCTGCAGATGAAAATGAAAGTATACTACAAGATCATCAAAACGAAATTGCTGCAGACGGAACCAGTTGGGAAAAAATACAAGAAGGATCTAGTTCCGGAAAATTATCAAATCATAATATTTTCAAATACGTACTCTGTCCAACAGCATATGCCAAAAAAATGTTATGAAAGGCGAATTTATGTTTTAACTATCATATGAACTTGTCACTGAAAATCCCGTTGAAAATGTAAAGCCAGGGATGGAATCACAAGAAGCTAATGTATAAACAACTTCAATTGTTCACGTAGATGGTGTCAAATAGGCTACTGTAATAATAATAAGACTATCACCATTTGTAATATCTGTACAAAAAAATATACAAGCAGAAAGCGCACTCAAAAGAAAAACTACGTTTGTAAGAAATGTGACAAATTATAAATTTTTACATCTAATAATTTATTTTATACTATACGAATAATTTTAAAATGATTTTTTTTTACCGAAGCATATATTCTTTATTATATTTATTAATGTGTAAGTGATCAAACTTGCCAAACTCATTTAGGGAACATGGTCCCAAATGGGTCGATATGTTATACCAAAAATGTACTACATAACATGAAAATCCTTTTGTAAGAAACTAATAAGTCAATATATTATTACCAATTTTTTAAAGGCCAATCATTTTGACTGGTTTTGGCAGAAATAACTTCGTCTTAACTGTCGATAGTTCTAGTTTTAAAATGAAAGTATCTTTCAGTCATATTTGAATTGAATATGCTTGTGTATTGTTTGAATACAATTGACAACTGAAAATCTGTTCGTCAATTTGATAAGAGAGAGGGATAAAGAAGGAAGTGTTAAAAAAATGCAGAGAAAGAAAACATCATGGAGATGTAGTGAAAACAGATCAGCGTTATTTTGTATTTTTCTTCAAAATTTCTTTTATTGATCGAATCAGTTTTATAGGCAGATCAATATTGTCCTTGACCGGATACTTTAGATCCATTATGATTTTTCTATTTACATTGTAGAGGATGTACATTTTATGATCGGTCGAATTATCTGGAAAAATGTAAACGGATTTGAATTTGATCGAAACTCTCTTGAAAAGATTTCCAACAAATCTGAGATGAAGTTTTTCGAACACCCTTTGCGGAAAGAAGAAGTAGTCTTCTTGATAAGAAATCTCCTCGATTAGGGATATAAGTCCGTATAGTTTAGCATCTTTTTTGATCATTTGTATGTCACTGACTGCCAGACCGTTGAGCAGATTGAACAGAACAATGGAGATGAGGAAGATAAACAGGATGACGATAATGTAACTGGTGATCGATTTGAAAACCATACTGTCCGCGTTGTATTCTCCTGCTAGCATCACGAACGATTTGAAAAACGCAACAGGCAAAGTACCGAAGACCTTGTTGGCAGACGTGCCATCGTTGTTATTGAAGACAATGAAGAAACTCCACGAGAACGTGAGTAAGAGTATAGAGTAGCATAGGATGAATTTTAAAAAAGACCACGAGACCGTCTTCACCATAGAAATATGTGTCGATAAGAATTTGAATTTGGCCAGGTGGAACGCCAAGCGTATCACTGTCAATATATTGATGATTGCCAGGTTCTCAAGTCTGTCCTTATCAAAAATGATGGTGAAGCAGAGTGCGACGATCACAATGTCGAGAATATTTTCGAAATGATTGCAATATTGTTTGAGATATCGCATCTGGCTCAATTCCAGAATGAGCAGCAGCGCAGAACAGATTATAAGAAGGTAACGGACGGCGTCGTTCAGTATCACACTTTCGATTTCTTCCTCGTACATTGAAACATAAGAGTAGGTGAAGAGAACGCAGGTGAAGAACATATAGAATAAGAAATGCATGAAGAAAATGAACCTCATGCGGTGGCATTTCACGACGATGAACGTTTCGATGAGCGGATGTTTGAGTAAATGTTTATAGTTGTCGTCACTCCTCATATATCGACACAGATCCATTTCATACTTAAAGTCGTCCATCTTGCATGGTTCCAACGAACTGAAGTTCATTGCAATCACGTCGTGGCCCCGTTTCTCGATTTTCGTCACGCACCTGTTCAAATAATCCTCAAACAGTTTAGGATTGATGTTCGTTAAAGGGTATTCGCCCATTTTGTTCTTCACCGACACAGATGCGCCGCGTTCCAGACACAGTTTTATCAACTCTTCATCCATATTCTTCGTGACATAATGCAGTATCGTGTTTCCTTCTTGATCCTGATGGTTTATTGGCATTTTTTCATAACCTAACAGTAGTGTCACGCACGCTTTAATTTTCTCGTCCTCTTTGAATTCGTTCTTTATGAATTTCATCGCCACGGCATTCAACACCTCTCCAGTGACGTCGATTTTTTCCAGTAGAGCGGTCAGTATCGTTTCGTTGCCTCGAAAACACGCCCAGTCTATCAGTAGCTTCTTATTATCCGGGACTATAGATTTGACTTTGTCGCTCCATTTCAGTAACTCGTCGACGGCTTTTTCAGATTTCATCTTGACGGCGTGACGCAACAGTGAATTGAATTTTAAATCGAACTCGTTTCTGTCGTCCCCGTCGAGCGTATTCAGACACTCGATGAATTCCTCCACTTCCTTCTTCCTGATAAGAATGAACAGTTTGGTGATTTTCTCAGGCTGCGCTGTTTTCAACGGTAACACGGACGTGTACAGCTTCTTCTCGTTGATCACTTCGTAGACCGTTTTATCGGAACTGCCATTGTATTTGGTGCTTACGACGTTGTACTGCGAATTGTCTAAAATCGTTGAAACGAGTTCGCTGTTTTGATTTTCCACAGCGACCACAATGGGCGTTTTTCCGTCAGTGTTCGGGATGTTCGGATCCTCTTCGTTCTGCAGAAGCACCTTCACACATTCAATATAAAAACGATCATCAGAAATCCTCTCTTTCTTTATCGCCTCTTTCACCAGAAAATTGAGCGGAGAATCGCAAGCAGCAAACTTGGCCTTGTTCCTCGACGTGCCGATTATAATCGTTTCCTCGCGTAGCAGACGTTCGACGATCTCCAACTGTTTGGATTCTATGGCCAGGTGTAACGGTGTCTTATTGTCGATTTGTTTATTACAGTCGGCGCCGGCTCGCAGTAAAGAGTCGACGAAATTTAAACCGCACTTGTGCGTTATTGCGTAATTCAGACAGGTCTGATTCAGTTCCGGATAAATGTAGTCGATGTCGATATCATCACTAATGAGCAGAATATTAAATTGTTCGAAGTTTCGTTTCTTAAGCGCATTCAGTATCATCGTTTGGTAAATCAGAGGTTTCGTATTTGTATTTGATTGTGGCGGCTTTCCATCTAAAAAGTCAATGAAGATTTATTAAATTTCATATAATTTAAACAGATTAATAATAAGCTGGATGATTTGCAATTAAAGCGATGGTGATTGAAATGAAAAGTAATAGAAGGTTGCATTGAAAGCCGCCGTTCACGTGTAGATGGCTCTAGGTGCGTATGCTGTCGGCAGTAGCAAATGTCACTTATATCATTTTGAAGTGTTAACATCTCCCACTAGAATTCAATCATCAGACGCCATCCTTTGTTTCCACAAGTGCGTTTGTATAACCGAATTATAATAGAATGCGCTAAGTTGTTTTCTCTATCTGTACTTCTACACTACTTTGATTGGAAAAAAAGTGCAGCTGAAACTTGCAAAAACTTATGGTGAATCTGCTCTATTGGAAACAGTGTGTTGCTATACCCGTCAAACAAACACTGATGGGACTCGAATGGAAAGTTCTCCCACACAAATCACATCCTCAAAATTTTTTTAAAAAACGATTTACTTAGCCATGGTCTCACCTGTATATATATATATATATATATATTATGAACCGACAATTTTGAAAAGATGAATATGTGCATTTGTATAAAATTATTTTTAATACAGAGGTTCACTTAGGCCTGGGGGGAGGTTAACTTCACGCCGGAAATTTTGACATGTCATGTTTTTCTCATCTTCATCTTTTCTTAAATAACGAGAAAAATACAAAATGAATATAAAAACCGCCTACAATTTTTTGTTTATAAGCAATGTTATTTTTTAAGATGCTCAGTGAAAGGTAGTAAATTATTTTTTTTAATTATTATAAATAGAGATAAGATAATAACATCTTTTGTAATTAGCAGCCTAACAATTTAAACATTTCACTTAACTAGAACGGGTCGTGCTAAGCATTACAGCGAAGAGAAACGTTTTCTTGAAAGTTAATATTTAAATTTAATTATCTATATATTTATTTTCAAAATCTCATTAATACCTTATAATTTCCTGTTTTAAAATTAATTTATTGTACGTAGAAATATATTATATATATATATATATATATATATATATATATATATATATATATATATATATGTATATATATATATATATATATATAAATACCTTGATTCTCGATATTCAATATGAGCGGTTGGACGATGTCCATCAATGGAATATTCTCTGTGTTTGATTCCATACCTGACTTTTACTATTCATTCAATTTTATATTTGTATGTTCAGAGAACCGCCTAAAATAAAAATAATATAATTTAGTAAAAAAATGCCTGTTACAAAGAAACAGAAAAAAATTCTTAAGTTAAACATGCACAAACACTCACTTAAAGATGAAATTCTCGCCGAAGATATGAATGGAAATGTCAAATAGACACATTCGTCATTAAGTCGACAGAAAATTTTGTCTAGATTTAATCTGATGTTTTTATAGTATTAAATGGAACCGTAGACAGTCTCTCTCTCTCTCTCTCTATATATATATATATATATATATATATATATATGTAGATATACATATGTATATATATATATATATGTATATATATATATATATATATATATTTGGACATCCCATAAGTAATGCGGTATTTTCATATAAGTGAAATCAGATGATTCAATACTTTTCAATGCTGCTCAATTGTGAACATGATGATTTATCGGTCTTATCGTGAAATATTAACAATGATTACGCAAGTTTACAAGAACAAATACCTCATCGTGGAAGTGTCAGAAGAGTAAATTAGAGATACTTTGCTTTGGAAGTTTCATCACGGTAACAAAGCTACAACTGCAGTGAAAAAATTGTGGGAAATTTATGGTTTTGATGTTCTTAGTTTTAGCGAAGGTCAAAGATGGTTTCGACGATTTCGGTCTAGGATCTACTGCTTCGAAGATAAGAAAAGGTCGGGACATCCTCAAGAGTTTGATGAAGATTTCCTGAGAATATTAGCGGGACAAAGTTCCAGTTCAACGGTAGAATAATTAGCCATGAAACTGCAACCAACGCATTCAACTATTCATCGGCACTTTAAAATTATTGGTAAAGTTTTTAAACGGGGAGTCAATGGGTTTCACATGAGTTAATTTAAAATGTGTGGACATTTTGCAATTCTCATCTATGCTGATTGCGAAATGATCCGTTTCTGAATAGAATTGTTACTAGTGATGAAAAATTGATAGTTTATCACAATTTCAAACTTCAACGACAATACGTTGATCGTAACGAAACACCATCTTCAGCTGCGAAGCGGGGCTTCATCCGAAAAAGATTAAGTTATCTGTTTGGTGGGATACGGAAGAAATTATCCATTACGAGCTATTACCAGATAATCTAACCATGACAAAGAAGTTGAATTGTGAACAACTGGTACGACTTAGTCTTATCTAAAGACAAAAACGGTTTCAAAGATTTCGGTCTAATATCTACAGATTTGAAGATGAGGACAGTTTAGGACGTCCTCGAGAGTTTGATGACGAGATCCTACGAACACCAGTGGAACAAAATCCTAGTTCAATGGTAGAAGAATTACTCAAGAAGCTCAAATCAACGCATTCAAATATTCATCGACACTTGAAAATGATTGATAAGTTTTCTAATCTGTGAGTCAGTGGGTTTCGCACGAGTCAATTTAAAATGTGTGTAAATTTTGTACTTTTCTTCTATTCCGATTGAAAAATTATCCGTTTCTGAATAGAATTGGTACTGATGATAAAAAATGGATTGATTATAAAATATTGAAATTTAAAGACAATGGGCTGACCGCAACAAAACACTATCTTCAACTATGAAACGAGGGCTTCATCCAAAAAGGTTGCGTTATCTGTTTGGTAGAATGTGGAAGAAATTATCCTTTACGAACCATTGCCAGAGAATCGAACCATTACAAATAAGTTGTACTGTGAACAACTAATATGGGTAAAACAATCCATTGACGAAAAACGCGCAGCAATATCCAAAAGATAAACCGTTATTTCTCACTATGACAACGACCGACGTCACGCGGTACGCGAAACCCTCCAAAAACTGAAACAATTTGAATGAGAATTTGTAACTCGCCCGCCATATTCCCTCGACCTAGCATCATCGGATTATCATCTGTTCGAAAATCTCCAAAATCACATGAATGGAAAACGGCTTGATACAGAGAGTGATGTCTGAAGGGAGCTCGACCCTCTCTTTCATATAAGGACAAAATTGTTAACGTCCGGGTATTGAAAATTTAAAATTACAATAGAAACAAGTTGTAAATCATAACGGAAAATATATTTTCAATCAAAATCAAGAAGTCATTTTTTTTCACTGTTGCCAAACTTATTTTAAAAAACCTTATTAGTTATGAGATGGCAACATATATATATATATATATATATATATATATATATATATATATATATATATATATATGGCCATCCCATAACTAATAAAGTTTTTTAAAATAAGATTTGTAACTACCAAATATATATATATATATATATATATATATATATATATATATATATATATATCCTCCCCCAAATTCCTACTTCATTGCCTCAAAGTGGCGGGAAGGTGCGAACGGGATTTCAAGGAGATGTACTGTGATATTCTTTGAATATTGGTAGGTTTAACCATACAGAGAAAACTTGAAAATTATTCCCGGCCAAAATGAAGAGGTACTCGCCAATACGCAAGTGGGATCAGCGTGGCGAGTCATGATCCCAAACCTTACATGATGAGTACAAATACAAAACGGCCCTCATTCCCCGGAGGCCTACTTGTCCCCTGCTGTGGCAGTAGCAGGGACCAAGGCAAGATGGCAGAGGGTGCTAAGAATCCCCGGAGTCTCAACACCGACTGCCCTTCTCTCTATTCTTCCCACAGATCATCTACGCTTAATATCTCTACCTATAATTGCAGGTCACTATCGAACGAAGGAAGACTGGAAGAACTCCAAGAAGAACTGACCAAAATTAAGTGGGACATTATAGGACTTAGAGAAGTACGAAGAAAAGGAGAAAAACGCTTGAAATGAAAAACGGAGATCTTCTTTATTATCGTGGATCAGAAAAAGGAAATACAGGAGGAATCGGATTTATCGTAAATAAGAAACTAAAGGATAATATTGTGGAAATAGAAAGCACATCAGAACGTGCGGCGAGATTGGTAATTTAAATATCGAACAGGTATCAAATCCAAATCATGCAAGTCCACGCGCCTACAACAGCTCATAAGGACGAAGAAGTTGAAGATTTTTACCAAGAAACAGGAAAACTTAACGACAAGGGAAACTGTCACTACAAAATTGTAATAGGAGATTTTAACGCAAAAATCGGAGAAAGTCAAGAAAACGATAATGTAGTTGGAAAATTTGGCTTTGGAACAAGGAATGAAAGAGGAAATCGACTAATTGATTTTGCAGAGAGCACAAGTTTATATGTAATGAACTCCTTTTTCAAGAAAAATATCAAAAGGAAATGGACATGGAAAGGTCCCAATAACATCAAAAACGAAATAGACTACATCCTGGTAAATAAAAAATAAATTGTGGAACATTGTTCCGTATTAAATAGATTTAATGCCGGGAGCGATCATCGGATGGTAAGAAGCAAAATACGCATAAATTCAAGACTGGAAAGAAGAAAACTTTTCAGGACTCCGAGGAAGACAATTAATATTCAAACTCTAGAAGAGAGAAAAGTAGAATTTGAAATAGAATTAAAAAACCGTTTTGACATATTGGAGAACGCAGATGCGAATGTAGAAGAAAAAGTGGTTGAAATTATCAAAGAATCCGCGCAAGAAATAGGAGGAATCCTTAAAATAAAATCAAATAAGAAAATATCAGAAAAAACTAAATGTCTAATGAAGAAGAGAAGAGAAATAAAACTAACAGATAATGCGAAAGACCGAATCGAATATATTGAACTTGGTAAAACAGTGAGGAAGTGTATTAGAGAAGACGTTCGAAAGTACAACAATGAACTAATTAAGAAGACTATTGAAGAAAATAAAAGCTACCGAAAAATGAAACAGAGCTTAACGATTGGCAAAGAACATATAACTGCCTTGAAATTAGATGATGGGAGCAGAATTTTCAACAAAAAGGAAATCATTAAAAGAGTAGAAGAATTCTACACAGACCTATACAAAAATACATGTAACAAAGAAAACGAGAATAGAAAACATATAAACCAAGGTGTCCCACCCGTGCTACCGGAAGAGGTTACATATGCAATAAAGAATATGAAAAATGGAAGAGCAGCCGGAAATGATGGGTTAATAGCAGAAATTTTCAAGTTAGTAGGAGAAAAAACAGAAAAAGTTCTCGCTGATATATTCACTGCTTGTATACAAAAAAGAACTATCCCAGATAAATGGAATGAAGCTACCGTAATTCTTCTACACAAGAAAGGAGATAAAGAAGATTTGAAGAATTATCGGCCGATTAGTTTACTACCTACGATATATAAGATTTTTACAAAAATAATTTCGAAACGTCTACAAGTGCAACTAGATTTCGCCCAACCAAGGGAACAAGCAGGATTTAGAACCGGATTTAGTACAATGGATCATATTCAAGTAGTGAGAGAAGTAATAAGCCGGTCAAATGAATATCAAATACCAGTGTGTCTTGGATTTATAGACTACGAGAAGGCTTTTGACTCCATCACCACCTTGTCGGTAATATCTGCACTGAAGAACCAGGGCATAGAGGGCACATATATCGAGCTGCTAGATAACATCTATAAAAAAGCAACGATGTCGGTGAAGCTACATGAAGAAACAAGAAAGATAAAAATCGAGAAAGGTGTAAGACAGGGAGATGCAATTTCTCCGAAATTGTTTACTGCGGCCTTAGAAGAAGTATTCAAATCGCTCGACTGGGAGGACAAAGGAATCGAGATAAAGGGCGAAAGATTAAGCCATCTCCGGTTTGCCGATGATATAGTTATTTTCGCAAATACTCCGGAAGAGTTGCAAAAGAGAATAGAAGAACTAAACGATGCCAGTCAAAAAATCGGCCTCAACATGTGGAAAATTTGTTACACCCCGACTTAACGTGATTTAACTGGTTGTTTAATGTTTATATAAAAAGGTTTTGATGTATTTACTGCTCTTTTATTATTGAGTAAAAAAACACCAATAATTCAAATATAATTGCTGTATTTATTTATAAATGCGGAAATAATGAAGTTACAATATGATTATAATTATCTAAAGAATACAAGTTGACAATTAAACTAAGTGATACAAATGTGCTTCGTTTTTCGATGTTTATACAACTCGACCGGTTCGTTCGAGCTGTTCGATGCGACTGTCGACCGAGAATATTTATTTATCGTTCCTACAATGTACTTCAGTATACTGAATTAAGTTTAACAATCAATGTCCAAATTACCGAAATATTTGCAATAATGAAAGTAACGAAAACATACAAAATGGTTTAGAAAATCGACAATTAATCATTTCAATACACAACACGACAATTAAAAATATTATACATAAAATATACAACCCTGTTTTTACATTGTCGGGTTTGACGGTATATTAAATAAAATAAAACGATCGAACGAAATATTTATTGTATTCAAGATTGAATCAATATCGTCTCTACCCTTTGCTACGGAACAACATGAATCATACAAAGACAAAAGTGCTGTTCAATGCGTTTGTATGTCCGAAGAAAATTGAAATAAAAGGAACGGAAATAGAAGAAGTCACGAAATATGTTTATCTAGGCCAGCTTATCAACAGAGATTGATCATTCACTGAAGAAGTGAATAGGAGAATAAAAATGGGATGGGGCTCTTTCGGACGAAACGCCTCGATATTTAAATCAACAATCCCACTCTGTTTAAAGAAAAAAGTATTCGATCAGTGTATACTACCGGTCCTTACCTACGGCAGCGAAACATGGGTGCTTAACGCCAAAATAGTTCAAAGACTCAAAACAACACGACGAGGTATGGAAAGATGCATGTTGGGAATAACAAGAATAGATAGAAAGAGAATAGAATGGATACGAAAACAAACAGGAGTCACAGATATAATAAGAAGAGTAAAGAGTCTGAAATGGAAATGGGCAGGACATATCGCAAGAAGAGAAGACAACCGATGGACAAGAGAAATTATTGATTGGGAACCAAGGAATATGAAAAGACCGAGAAAGAGACCAATGAACAGATAGGATAAGAATATTAAAAACTTTCTTGGAAAACTGTGGAAAAGAGAGGCACTGAATCGAACAAAATGGAAAATCATGGAAGAGGCCTTTATCCAGCAGTGGATTAACAGGGGCTGAAGATGATGATGATGATATATATATATATATATATATATATATATATACAGAGTCGTGTGATTGTATTTTGGCTCCTGGAAGAGACATTCTTAAAAAGCGTCTTTATTCTATACTAAGATGACTAATTACTTAAATGAAAAAAACCCAAGTATTCATTTTATATATTTATTTAGTGGCTTCAACATTTTTAACACAAACAGGAAGGAGTTACACACCTAGATTTCATTTCCACGAAATCTTCAAACAAATCGTCATAATTTAACGATTTATATATATTGCTTCCAATGGGCCACATAAACAAACCGGCTAATCACTCTTGTCCCATTGTTGGCATTTAGTAATTTTTTTATAATTTTTAATTTTGAGAAACTATTCTTCAGATGCAACTGACACTAATAAGGTTAGTACTATTCGTAGGAAAATAGACAAAGACGGAAATATTGTAGTCATATTGTTTGTCCACAAATAGTTAAATATTTCTAGTGGTTTCATTTGAGAGGGAAATAATACAGTAAAATTTATAATTTCCCCACAAAAGTCAAGACCATCAATATCTCTGTTATCATTATCAGATAGTAATATATGAAAACCATACATTTTTTTTTGTATTTCTGATCTACTTTCATGTCTCAATTTATAAAAGTTGTCCAGTATTTTAAATTTATCAACAAGTAATTTCATCTATTCAAATTTTTCACTAATTTAATTAATCGTGATGTCAAGAATTAAATAAAAAAAAACAACTTTATAATTGTTCTGTGGGTCTACAATGGGTTGGTCATTAGATTTGTAATCGAATTCGTTTGAAAGTGATTCGCTTGGTTCAGAGATGGAAACTTCGATCTAGATGATAGAGAGTGTTACGATAGGTATACAGTTGTTGATAATGAAAACATTGCGATATTTTTTTTTATAATCAACGTTAGACGACACAGGACATTGCAGAAATACTACAGGTTTCTCTTAAGAGCGTTGTGAGACATATGGAAAAGTTTGATTTATGAATTGCTAAGATGTTTGAGTTCCTCATATATTAACTGAATAAATTTAACAGAACACATTTCTATCAGTGATTCGCTCCCTACAAGAAACCAAACGACCCGTTTCTGAAACGATTAATCGCAGGCGATGAAGAATGAATCATCTACAAAGATATGAATCGAAAAAGGTCTTGAGCAAAATGAAATGAGCCTCCGTTATCCACTTCAAAAGCGGGTCTTCATCCGAAGAAGGTGATGTTGTGTATGTGGTGGGATTGGAAGGGTGCTGTGAATAACGAGCTTCTAAATAATCAGACGATGAATTCGGACAAGTATTGTCCTCAATTAGAACAATTAAAGAAAGCGATCGATCAAAAGTGACCGGAATTGGCAATCGGAAGGAGTATAATTTTCCACTCTGACAACCCTGGAACTCACGTCTCTTTGCAGACCCAGCAGAAATTGACGTAGTTTGACTGGAACGTCCTACCTCATCCGCCATATTTTCCACCATCTGATAATCATTTGTTTCGGTTCTTACAAAATTCTCTTGACTGAAAACACTTCACTTTCCTGGACACTGCGGAAGCCACGTGGATAAATTTATCGTCTAGAAACGTGCCAAGTTCTGGGAGGAAGGAATTGAAAACTATGTGAAAGATGGTGTTAGTTGGTGGATGCAAATGGTATATATGTATTAGAATAAATATATGAACAGTTAAGTAAACACTGCCTTCGAATTTCACCTTAAAAACAGTACGAAATTTTGTCACAACCCAATATATATATATATATATATATATATATATATATATATATATATATACATATGTAAGTATGTACGTATATTTATTCCTGCACTTGGCGAAAATTCTGAATTTTATGGAAGAGAGGTGATACAAAAATCATTTTTAGATTTATATATATATCAATACATATATGAGTGTGTATATATATATATATGTGTGTATATATATATATATATATATATATATATATATATATATATGTATGTATGTATGGATGTGTGTATATTTTTCACTGCCTTTAGCGAAAATAGTAGATTTAACGCAAGAGGGAGATCATACAAAAATCATGCGCTACAATGTTGGATATTTTTATTTTTTTAGATTTATGTATATATACATATATATATATACATGTGTATATATATATATATATATATATGTATGTATGTATATACTTTTTTCCCTGCACTTAGCGAAAATAATGAATTTAAAACAACAAAGAGGTAATACAATAATAATGCGCTATAAATGTTGGTTTATTTTATTTTTTTAGATTTATGTATATATATATATATATATATGTATATGTGTATATATGCACTTATATGTATATATATATATATATGGATATGTGTATATATGTACATATATGTGTATATATATGTATATATATATTTATGTATATATATATATATATATATATATATATATATATGTATATATATATATATATATATATATATATATATAATTAACTCACATTGTCAGTATAAAAATTACAAGTATCTATTATAGAATCACATGCACTGTATATAAAGTAGTGGACAGTCAAGTGTAGATCTAACAGAAAACAAGATAAAGTTGGTAAATAATGATTAAATAACAAAAATGGGTGTGTAATCTACAAGTACTGACTCATATTCCATCGTACTTTTTTACAAAAAAATTGATTATATTTTTATTTGCAATAAGAATGTGCGATAAGGTATAATTATGTGGAAGTTCTGCGACACGATTTTTCGTACATTTTTAAAAAACATTTATATCTCTAGAAATGTAACGTTTTTGATTGTTTTGTGGTACGTGAAATAGATATCAGCAATCGTGGGAAGGACAGGATTTGAAATAACCATTGAAACAAAAAAAATAGTAATTTCTTTACATGAAAGCGGTAAATCTCTAGGGGAATTTAGTTAATTTGTTCAAAGAAGTTATTCTACCCTGCAATATATAATTAACAAGTACAAAAGTGAAACAGTGTCGAAAATAGACCAAGAAATATAGGGAAAAAAATATTTAGTGATCGGGATGAGTGTGAAATTTTGAAGGTAGCAATAAAGAATCCGTCAATTAGTGCTCGTAAACTTTCGGCCACTATTGGGAATACAAGTGGAAAATACGTTAACGCACATATAATTAGAAGAGCCTTAAGTAGATATGACTACAAGAACCGACAAGCTAGAAGAAAACTCTTCATTAGTAGCAAGAAGTATAGAAAGAAGCGTCTACAATTTGATAAAAGTCATATAAACAAGGGTATGGACTTTTGGAATAAAGTTATTTGTTTACCAATGAGAGAAAATTATGTCTTTTTGTGCAAATGAAAACATAAAGTATGGCAAAAATCAAATAGGAAACTGGACAAAGAAAATTTGATTCCGAAAATCGATCACGGTGGAGAATCACTTATGGTGTGGAGATATTTTTCAACTTCTGGAGTTGTAAAGCTACATTTAGTTAACGAATTCATGAATACAGAAAAATATATTGACCTTTTAAAGAGCAATTTAAGAAATAGTACTGAAAATTTAGGGCTGGCAAAAAGGTTTGTATTTTATCAAGATAATGACCCTAAACAAGTCGTTACATTTTCGAATGCGGCTCATCAACAATTGCCCGCAAGTTCTAGATACACCTCCACAATCACATGACCTCAAACCCATCGAGTATTTATAGTCAATTTTGAAAAGAAATATTCGAAAACATAAAGTATCTAACATGGGAGATCCGAGGTCTGCTTTATTATCCTAGTGGGAAAATATTAGAACGGATATCACAAGAAAAATAGTTCAATCTGTCCCAAATCGATTGGGAGAGGTAAAAAAACAGAAAGGCTACGCTACCTGATATTACATATATTATTATTAATTCATTTTCTTAAAAAATAATATTGTGTATGAATACTGTTATCCAGTGTTTTGAAATATTTTTAATGTTACTTATCAATTTTTTTTATTGGTTAAATAAACAGATTCTTTTATAAAAAATTACAATTGTATATCTATATCTAAATATATATATATATATATATATATATATATATATATATATATGTAAATATATATATATATGCAAATATATATATATATATATAAACACACATATATACATAGAGTGGTGTACCCAGAAGGGAGGCCAAGAGACTCTGTAACCTCCTCCCCCACCCCCCGGAAAAAGGGAAAAAATACTAGAAAAACCAAAATGGTCGACTGAAAACACTCCTATATACACAGAAAGATTAATGATCACAACTAAAGTAATTCAAGAGCTTTGTAAAAAAATAAAATTGTATTTTAATCTTTAAATAAATTTTCATAACCATCTAATGAATTTTATTGAATTTACAATAAACATTGTTTTATCAGTTTAACTCGGACCCCCTCACAAGGGCGCTACTGTATATATGTGTATATGTATATATATATATATATATATATATATATATAATATATAAATAATAATAATAATTTATTAATAAAAAGAATTAAATTTTTCATCACAATTTATTTTTTTACTATTTCATCAATTGTAAATACAACAGTAGGAATACGGATCTCAGATACTATATGTATGTGTACGACAAAGAATAACAGAAAAAATTAACCAATTAAAAAATTATACAAATCAGAAATGTGTATGTATTGGAAATATCACAAAATTATAGAATATTTTTTTACAAGATTTATCTTATTGAATCCTCATAAGATAACGACATTGTTATGCCTGTTTCAATAGATGGACCAGTATTTTTTTAATTTTCATTGTGGGGTCGCTCAAAAAGCGGTGTCCGGAAGCTTAAGTTTCATTAGTATACATATAGATCTATCCCCGGTACTATATATTCAAACTTATTTAGATATGCGATAAAAACAAACACGCCATCAAACATAATGTTATTATTAACTAATTTTAAAAACGGATGTACATAACCTCCCGCCTCTTACACGTTCTAGAACGTATTGCAAGTATGTACCATTATATATGTAAAGATTAAATGTATGAGAAAGAATGCGAGAGAGAGAGCGTTTTGTAATAAACGTTTGTATATATAAATAATAAATGATATTAGTCCCTTTTGCGATTATAATGTGTGAAACTGATTATCTACACTGGATGAAATGTAAATAGAAAAACTTACTGACCTCTTAAATGTAACAATATTTCCGTATATGCACAATAATCAGATATTTAAATGTGACTATATTTGAAACGTTTCATTACTTAATAGAGACAATGTTTTCTATTCGCTGTTAGATACAACACTGGAAAAAACCGTTGAAAAATTCATTTGTAGTTACACCCAGTTATTAATCAGAAAAAATATAGCGTAAAGTAAATAATTTACCATGCATAGAATTGCTTAATCTCATAATTTTTTTATATCGAATGAAAAAATTTAGTATACTTATGACAACAAACTCTGTAATAGGAAATAAATATTATATTTTATTTAATAATAATTTTGTTTGGCATAAAATATTTTTGAACTAATAATTCCACAGTACTGCATAATTTTTGATCAATTACGGTATAAAAAATTATGTATATATTTGTGTATATATATATATATATTTATATTTATATATAAACATATATGAATATATATATATATATATATATATTTATATATGTTTATATATATATTTATATATATATATAAATATATGTTTATATGTTTATATATATATATATACATATAAATATATATATATATATATATATATATATATATATATTTATATATATATATATATGTATATACATACGTACATCATTTTTTATATAATAATTGATCAAAAATTATGCAGTCGTCTGAAAAATATTAGTTCATAAATATTTCATGGCAAACAAAATTATTATTTAAATAAAATATAATAATTATTTCCTATTACAGAGTTTCCTGTCATAAATATACTAAATTTATTTCTTCAATATAAAAAAAATTCTGAGATTATATATATATATATACACGAGGGTCGTTTAATAAGTATGTTAAAAAATCAAGCAAAAACAAACTAATAAAACACCGTTTTTTGAAAAAAATCTACTTTATTTCTCAACATAGTCTTCGTTGAGGTCTATACACTTGATCCAGCGAGTCTGCGAAATGCGCATTGATATCCTCATTCGATGAGAATTTCATTCTATCGAGCAAAGTTTTCATGTTTGTGAAGGGGAAGAAGTTGCTCGGGGCCATGCCTGGAGAATTAGGTACATGAATGTCTGTGAAGTTTGCAAACAAAGTGATTTAAAAAGAAAATAAAACCAAAATTGTTCCAACTAGCATTAATTAGTACTAGAGTTCCTGAAAAGGAAAAAAATGTTCCAATCATTAAAGACATAAAATATGCAAATAAAGTTTGGTGGTGCCAAATTCACGCAGCTTACAAAAAAATAAAATGTGCGTTTCGATGACTGTTCTGAGCTCCTCTAGAATAGTTCTAGAGTTCCTGAAAAACAGAAAAAAGTTCAAATTATTAAAGGCCAAAAAAATGAAAATAAAGTTCAGATCCGTGTGATCTTGGCATATATATATATATATATATATATATATATATATATATATATATATATATATATATATATATATATATAAATATATGTATACTACCTGAAAAATGTAATGGCACAGATATGTTTTTTGTGGCTGAAAGTGTATATTTTGGAAATATTTTGTGACAAATGTATATATTGTATATTTATTAATGTGTTATCTATTTAAGAATTTTAAAATAAAAACAGTAATTCAATAGAATTTCAAACAGTAAGGCATTAATTAAAATAGTCTCGTTTGTTTCACGAAAAACGTATTTGCACAAGTTGTATCAGTTTGAATTTCGCTAATAAATATTTTCAGAAAAATTTGAAATTAATAGTATGTCTGAAAACGTTTTCTCTTTATCGCCTCTTTTAATCTATTTGGCGTCGAAGGAATTAGTTTGTACATCACTTGCGGCTTTATATTTTCTCGTTCGCATACAATCACTTCCTTTAATTGTGATTTATTACTTATATTATGTTTTCTGATCTTCTTATCCAGTATATCCCACAAATACTCAAACGGATTTAAATCAAGAGATTATGATGGTGTATTAAGGATGTGGGGGGTGTTAAACAAAATCCATTCCTTTATTATGTAGACTGTGTGCTGGGGGTCATTGTGATGTTGAAAGTAGAAGTCACATTCAAAACCGATCTTCTCAGCTTTTTTTTCGAGTTATTTTTCAAAATAATTATATAAAACATCTAATCCATTATCTCATAGATGAAAACAAGCTCTCCCATACCAGATAATCTCATATAACCTCACACCAATACTCCACCAACCCCATGTTTTACAGTTGATATCAAATTCTCTGTATTCAATTCTGTATTATTTCACCAGACAATTCTGATCTTCCTATCCAGTATATCTCACAAATGCTCGATTGTATTTGAATCAGGAGATTGTGGCGGTATATTAAGGGTAATGGGGCGAGATGTTATAGAAAATCGATTCCTTTACTACGTGGGCTGTGTGCTTGCGGCCATTGTCATGTTGAAAGTATAAGTCACCTTCTAGACGCAGCTTTTCACGCTTTTTTAGACTATTTTTCAAAATAATTATATAAACCATCTTATCCATTATCTCATCGATGAAAACAATCTCTCCCATACCAGATGCTCCCATATAAACCCACACCATTACTCCACCAACCCCATGTTTCACTGTCGGTAACAAATTTTCTGCATTCAATTCTATATTACGTTTTCGCTAGACAGATATCAACCATCGCAGCGAAAAATATTAAATTCATTTTCATCAGAAAAGATTACTCTTTTATAAAAGTTTATATTTTTGATTCTATGGTTTTTTACAGAGTTAATTCCCTTAGTTTTTCCTTTATTGATATTATTCATATACGGTTTCTCAAAATACTCAATCATTATAAACAGCAGCATGCAAATTATTTTGCCTGCTTATAGGGCAATTAGCTTTATTTAAATCTATTTTTAACGTCGCTGCTACTTCTGACGAAGTGATTTTTTGATCTTTTTAATTATTTTTGTAACAGACCATTCTTCTTTATTTGAAAGTTCCCTCGGACTATCATTTCCTGTTTGGTCTTCCAGGTTTTTCTTGCTTTCAAATCGATCAATACACTTCGAACTGTAAATCGGCATCAATTTATTGTTTTCCCAATAAAATCATTTGATTTCCTTTTTGAATGCAAATCATATGATGCCTTTTTGCATCCTTTTTGCATGAAAATAATTTTCCGTTCAGATAATGTAGTTTTTTTAATTCTCTGATTTGAGGTATAATTATATTAGCACTTCACTATACAGTTTGAAAAAAATGCCAGGCCTCAACTAAAATATGGCACAAATAATGATTTATCGAGGATTTCTGTACCTTTAAAATTAATTGCACGGTTGCGAAAATCATTGTAGGGAATGTAGCAAATTAAAGCACAGGGTGTGCATTGATACTTTTTCGTGAAAAAAAAAATCGTTTTTTATAGTGAGTTTTTTCTGAATTTTTTATAAAATATTATTAATATTTTTATGTTATTAAATAAATAACAGACAAATAAATAGGAAATATATAAATTTATTCCAAAACATTGTCAATTTTTTTAATTAGGGTTTTCAATACCAAAAATGTTAACTGTGCCAATAGCTTTCGGGCACTGTATAAATATACATATACATATATATATATATATATATATATATATATATATATATATATATATATATATGTATATATATATGTATGTAAATGTATATATATATATATATATATATATATATATATGTATATATATATATATATATATATATATATATATATATATATAGAGAGATTTATACTATATATGTATATATATATATATACAGTGTTTTCAAAAAAAAAACAATTTTTCCATTAGAAATGAAATACAGAATTTGCGCTGAAATTTCAATTTCTTTATTGTAAATAATAATTAATGGTATTCCATTTATAAATGAAAACTAATATCACGTAAATGACTGCCGCTTTCTTACAAGTAAAATTTTCGATAACATCTCTACACAACTGTGACCCTCTCTCACCAGTTACTCTTCGGATTTCGTCTTTTAGGCCGGAAATACTTAAGCAGCGTCTTAGAGTTTGTCTGTGAAATTTATAAGCAG
The DNA here is from genome assembly GCA_034766995.1 of Acanthacorydalis orientalis. Classification (NCBI taxonomy): domain Eukaryota; kingdom Metazoa; phylum Arthropoda; class Insecta; order Megaloptera; family Corydalidae; genus Acanthacorydalis; species Acanthacorydalis orientalis. Next base: position 1,963,046 of record CM068319.1, on the reverse strand, counting down.
CGTCTTAGAGTTCGTCTGTCGAAATACAAGCACTTCTGCACGAATCCGCGGTTACTGTATTCATTTTTTTTAGAGCTAAGAACTGCCTCTTGGTGTCAAACTAAAAAAAATATCGAGACCCACCCTGAAATATAACAAAAACCTTAATTTCTTTAAAAAAATTGCACAAAAATAATTAAACCGAATGTTTTTGAACGGAACTTTAACTGTTTTAAAATTAATGGAATTGTAATTTAAATGCTTTAACTATATTTTCTCTCACCTTCTCCACGACAATCCATAGTGTTATACTTTCACCACTTTTTGAATAAAAAAAATCACCTTTGAAATTCAATGAGCACACATAACACCGCTAGCACGTACGTCCACTATCATAGACCGTCATTTTCTATCTACCAGTATCAGGCTGCAAGTAGCACAGGGGAAGTGACAATTGTGATATCTTGTTTCCTTACTACTCACCTTTCTCAGGTAGTAATTCGTTCTTACCTATAATAAATTTGAGTTAGATCAGGCAAATATTCAACTGTGCGCCGTTGTCGTGAGGGTCAACCCCTTCCATGTGCTTATTGTGGTCTGCAATTAGTCGTGGCGGAAGAGTATTCGTCATCTTTTTTTCTTTTCGATTATATCGTTTAGCAGATACCAGTGTTTCTATTTTTGGTTTATTAGCAGCTACAGTCACAACTAAATTACCATTTCATCTTAATAACAGAACTTCGTTTCCTGTATTAAATAAAAGTCGAATGAACCCCCTACTTTCTTTCTTTACAATCTTTAATGTCTCTAAAGTAATCTCTCCGAGAATTGTGTCTGTAGCGTAGAAGCACTCGTGAGTAAGCAAAATAATTTGTGAGGATAAAAAAATATCAAAAAGTATTCGATGCTTGGATGGATGCTACACAACGGACAGGATATCTAGCACAACTTCTTCCCCTAATCCTAAGTCAGTTGATTTGGTGTTTTATTTTTTACCACTATAAATTTATATAAGTAGTCATTTGAACTACATTGACACGATAATTTGTATCAAAACCTCACGGGTTCACCTTTAACCCTCCAGTCAATAGCCAAAATTTCCCAATTCGTTCAATACCTGGGGTACCCAGATACCCACAATACATTCCGCATCTAGCCAGAATGCCCTGATTTATACTCCCGGCGCTTATGACCCGTCAAACCAGTGGTGCCGCTTCAGCCAGCCGAGGCTACTGACGTTGTGGTGGTTTGACCTTTGCAATAGTTTATTTTGAGAAACATATTTACTTTGTTAATGGAAACGATTTAAAAAAAAAACGGTTCGCTTAGCCCTGGTTTCTCATATATATACATATATACATATATATATATATATATATATATGTATATATATATGTATATATATATATAATATATATATATATATATGTATATATATATATATATATACATATATATATATATATATATATATATATATATATATATATATATATATATATATATATATATATATATATATATATATATATATATATATATACATATATATATATATATATATATATATATATATATATATATATATATATATATATATATATATATATATATATATATATATATATATATATATATATATATATATATATATATATATATATAATGAACCGCCAATTTCGAGAAGACGAATATGTGTATTTGTATAGAATTCGAATATGGTCAAGTCAGATTTTTATTTTAAAGAAATAAATATTTGTCCTGAAATATCGAAGATAATATTGTTTATTGAAAGAGATTAGTTTGAAATAAGGTTTTAATTTTCTTCTTCCTATACTCGAACATTTGGCTCGGTGAGAAGCAATTCTTGTAGAATGAGGATGTCATCTCTGCCATCAATGCGTATTTTGCAGATTCACTGGACTGTGTGTAGCCTTAATGGGGACTATGTTTAAAAATAAAAACGATTTTTTCCAAAAAAAAAACTGTATTTAACATTTATTTTAACAATATTTTTCAAATGACCCATCTCTCTCTCTCTCTCTATATATATATATAATTTCTTTTCTTTAAAAAAAATATTAAAAATAAAATATTGTCATTAATCAAGGAAATTTTTTTTAGAAATATTAGGAACGAATGTTGAACAAAATACATATTAAATAGGAAATTAAAGAGTGTATTTGTATAAAGTCAACGGTTATTTTTAAAACAATGAATATTTACCAAATAAATGAAAAAAATACTTGTATAAAATAAATGCTTAAATTAAAAACCATACACCTTTTTTAAACTAAGCTCTGAAGACTTAATGTGACTAATTGCAGATAAATTAGGAATATTCGTCATTTCATTCAAAACGTTTATAAGTTTCTGACATTTTGAGTATAATTCGTTTATTATTTCACATTTAAAATAAGTCTAGTTTCATGCAGTAACTGAAATCATTTTTCCATTAATGTCAACCGATCAACATACAACTATTGAAAAAAGATCATTCTAATTTACTTTTCTAATACTTTCGAATACCCTATTTTGAATTGAAGACGAAAAATGGAATATTGCATCTTTATCATCGTTTTAAAATTATTTGAGCAAACACGGCGGTTCCTTAAACGTTCTTTTTAAATTTTATTTAAAAATGATATCAGTGATATTAAACATAGTTTTGATAGTGCGGTTAAATACTGGCTTATTCGAAAAGTAACTGCGTTTTATTTTCCTAATAGATTGACATGCATGTTTTGAAATGTAACTAACTACATTTTAAACCCCAAATTCATTATGTAACTTGACAGCTAACAATTCAAGTTTGTTTTGGAAAAAGAAAGTGCACGATTTCTTTAACAATTGTTAGCTTTCCGTCGATTTCAAAATTGAAAATCAAAAGGAACATTTTTGTAGTAGTTTGCTGTATTATTTCCGAAAATAAAAAAACGCTCTGCAAGCTCATAAAATTTTATATGATGTGTATAGTGAAGATGCCTTAAAACTAAGGCAGTATCAGAATTGGTTTTGCTAAATTTGTATCTGAAGACTTTGATGTTAAAATGCACCACGCTCAGAAAGGCCAATCGACGTCGATGTTGACGAAATAAAAGCATTGATCGAATCCAATCAGAATTTAACGACACAAGAAATAACTGAGTATTTTAAAATATTGGAATCGAGCGTTTAAAACTATTTAAAACAACTTGGATACGCTGGTAAATTCGATATTTGGATACCACACGAGCTCGAAGAAATTCATCTCACTAAGCGAAATAACATGTGCGATTTTCTCTTGAGATGTGAAAAAAACGATCCATTTTCGAAACATATGATAACAGATAATGAAAAGTGGATCATCTGCAACAACATTGATTGAAAAATATCGGAGAGTAATTGTGATGAACCTGTTTAAAGCACTTCAAAAACAGATATTCGCCAATGGAAGGTTATGCTGTCAGTCTGGTGGGATTTCTAAGATAACGTATATTTTGAGCTTTTTCCTAGGAACCAAACCATTAATTTGGACATATATTATCAGAAACTGGATAAATTAAATGATTCCATCAAACAGAAGCGTTCAGAATTGGTGAGTCACATAGGTGTTGTGTTTAACCATGATAACGCTAGACCATATACAAGTTTGGTCACTCATCAAAAATTGTTTAACAGCTTGGATAAGATGTATTACTACATCCACCATATTCGACAGACCTGGTACCATCAGACTTCTATTTATTTCGTTCTCAGAAAAATGCCATGAATGGTAAAACCTTCACTGCTGCTGAGGACATCAAATCGTTCTTGGACCGTTTTTGCAGAAAGAGATAGGAACTTTTTTGAACGTGGAATCATGCAGTTGCCTAAAAGATGGAAAAAGATAATCGAACAAAATGGATAATATATTGTTTAATAATATTTTTGTTTCTCATGAATTATTCACTTTTCATTTATATAGAAATAAACGCAATTACTTTTTGACCAGCGGAATACTTGCATCGATTCCGAAAAACTATAGAAAAATTCATGATCAAATATGTTCGAAATTGGTCCATTCTCTGCTTTTTAATTGTTCCTTATACACATTTTAATAGCATAGTATTAAGATGATAGAAATTCAGATAAAAAAAGAAAACGTAAAACGTTATTTTTAAGATCGATGCTAATAAAGGAAGTTTTTTGTTAATTTAAGAAAAATGAAAAATGACACAAAATTCCATTTAAAATATCTGATACGGTTATAGAAAGTCACGGTTATACAAGTATAGTTTGTGAGTTGAGAGATAAATGAGAGCTGTGTGAGGCGAGAAAAATGAATACAAATATAAATTTTATGTAATCACTAGTTTTATTTTATTTTTATAAGTCCTGAAAATGGCAAAACGATTGAAAATCTCTGAATTATTGAAAAAAACTGAACGATATACAAATGGAATGCTCTGATATAGAGGATGATGAACTCTATGACAGTGAAGGAAAGTATACTACAAGATCATCAAAACGAAAATGCTACAGACGGAACCAGTTGGGAAAAAATACAAGAAGGATCTAGTCCCGGAAAATTAACAAATCATAATATTTTCAATCACGTACTCGGTCCAACAGGATATGCCAAAAATATGTTATGAAAGGTGAATTTATGTTTCAACTAGCAGACAAACTAGCCACTGAAAATGCCGTTGAAAATCTAATACCAGAAATAGAATTAACGAGAAGCTAATGTACAAACAACATCAAAGAGCTCACTTTGTTCACGCAAATGGTGTCAATTAGGGTACTGTAATAATAATAAGACTACTGCCATTTGTAACACCTGCAAAAAAATATGTAAGCGGAAAGTGCACTCAAAAGAAAAACTACGTTTGTAAGAAATGTAACAAATTATAACTTTTTATACCTGATAATTTACTTCATACTATAAAATAACTTAACTTTGAAATGAAAATTTATTTTCATTTTTTTTTACCAAAGCATATATTCTTTATTATATTTATTATTCTTATTAATGTGTAAGTGATCAAACGTACCAATCCTCATTTAGGAAACATGGTCTCAAATGGCTTACTATGGAATACCAAAAATGTACTACATAACATGAAAATTCATTTGAAAGAAACTAATAATTCAATACATTATTACGAATTTTTTAAAGACCAGTCATTTTGACTGGTTTTGGCAGAAATAACTTCGTTTTAACTGTCGATAGTTCTAGTGTTAAAATGAAAGTATCTTTCAGTCATATTTGAATTGAATATGCTTGTGTATTGTTTGAATACAATTGAGAACTGAAAATCTGTTCGTCAATTTGATAAGAGAGAGAGAGATAAAGAAGGAAGTGTTAAAAAAATGCAGAGAAAGAAAAACATGGAGATGTAGTGAAAACAGATCAGTGTTTTTTTGTATTTTTCTTCACAATTTCCCTTATTGATCGAATCAGTTTTATAGGCAGATCAATATTGTCCTTGTCCGGATATTTTAAATCCATTATTATTTTCCTATTTACATTGTACAGTATGTACATTTTATGATCGGTCGAATTATCTGGAAAAATATAAACGGAATTGAAGAAATTAATTGAAACTCTCTTGAAAAGATTTTCAACAAGTCTGAGGTGAAGTTTTTCGAACACCCTTTGCGGAAAGAAGAAGTAGTCTTCTTGATAAGAGATCTCCTCGATTAGCGATTTCAGTGCATACAGTTTGGCATCGTTTTTAATCATTTGTATGTCACTGACTGCCAGACCGTTGAGCAGATTGAACAGAACAATGGAGATGAGGAAGATGAACAGGATGACGATAATGTAACTGGTGATCGATTTGAAAACCATATCGTCCGTGTTGTATTCTCCTGCTAGCATCACGAACGATTTGAAAAACGCAACAGGCAAAGTGTCGAAGTCCTTGTTGGCAGACGTGTCGTCGTTGTTATTGAAGACAATGAAGAAACTCCACGAGAACGTGAGTAAGAGTATAGAGTAGCATAGGATGAATTTTAAGAAAGACCACGAAACCGTCTTCACCATAGAAATATGTGTCGATAAGTGTTTGAATTTAGCCAGGTGGAACGTCAAGCGTATCACGTTCAATATATTGATGATTGCCAGGTTTTCAAGTCTGTTTTTATCGAAAATGATGAGGAAGCAGAGTGCGACGATCACAATATCGAGAATATTTTCGAAATGTTTGAAATATTGTTTGAGATATCGCATCTGGCTCAATTCCAGAATGAGCAGCAGCGCAGAACAGATTATAAGAAGGTAACGGACGGCGTCGTTAGGTATCACACTTTCGATTTCTTCCTCGTACATTGAAACATAAGAGTAGGTGAAGAGAACGCAGGTGAAGAACATATAGAATAAGAAATGCATGAAGAAAATGAACCTCATGCGGTGGCATTTCACGACGATGAACGTTTCGATGAGCGGATGTTTGAGTAAATGTTTATAGTTCTCGTCGCTCTCCATATATCGAAACAGATCCATTTCATGCTTGAAGTCGTCCATCTTGCACGGTTCCAACGAACTGAAGTTCATTGCGATCACGTCGTGGCCCCGCTTCTCGATTTTCGTCACGCACCTGTTCAAATAATCCTCGAACAATTTAGGATTGATGTTCGTTAGAGGGAATTCGCCCATTTTGTTCTTCACCGACACAGATGCGCCGCGATTCAGACACAGTTTTATCAACTCTTCATCCATATTCTTCGCGACATAATACAGTATCGTGTTTCCTTCTATATCCTGATTGTTTATTGGCATTTTTTCATAACCTAGCAGCAGTGTCACGCATGCTTTAATGTTCTCGCTTTCTTTGAATTCGTTCTTTATGAATTTCATCGTCACGGCATTCAACACCTCTTCAGTGACGTCGATGTTGTGCAGTAGAGCGGTCAGTATCCTTTCGTTGCCTCGAAAACACGCCCAGTCTATCAGGAGCTTCTTATTATCCGTGACTATAGATTTGACTTCCTTGCTCCATTTGAGTAACTTGTCGACGGCTTCTTCTAATTCTTTCTTGACGGCGAGACGCAACAGTGAATATAATTTTGAATCTAACTCCTTTCTGTCGTCCTCGCCGAGCGTATTCAGACACTCGATGAATTTCTCCACTTTCTTCTTCCTGATATGAATGAAGAGCTCGGTGATTTTCTTAGGCTGCGCTGTTTTCAACGGCAACACGGACGTGTGTAGGTTCTTCTCGTTGATTTCTTCGCGGACCGTTTTACCGGAACTGTATTTGTATTTGCTGATTTCGACATTATACTGTGAATTGTCTAAAATCGTTGAAACGAGTTCGCTATTTTGATTTTCCACAGCGACCACAATGGGCGTTATTCCGTCAGTGTTCGGGATGTTCGGATCCTCTTCGTTCTGAAGAAGCACCTTCACACATTCAATATAAAAACGATCACCAGAAATCCTCTCTTTCTTTATCGTCTCTTTCACCAGGAAATTGAGCGGAGAATCGCAATCAGCAAACTTGGCCTTGTTCCTCGACGTGCCGATTATAATCGTTTTCTCGCGTAGCAGACGTTCGACGATCTCCAACTGTTTGGATTTTATGGCCAGATGTAACGGTGTCTCATTGTCGATTTGTTTATTACAGTCGGCGCCGGCTCGCAGTAAAGAATCGACGAAATTTAAACCGCACTTGTGCGTTATTGCATAATTCAGACAGGTCTGATTCAGTTTCGGATAAATGTAGTCGATGTCGATATCGTCACTAATGAGCAAAATATTAAATTGTTCGAAGTTTCGTTTCTTCAGCGCATTCAGTATCTTCTTTTGGTAAATCCGTGATTTCGTGTCTGTATTTGATAGTGACGGCTGTTCATCTAAAAAGTCAATGAAGATGTATTAAATTTCATATAATTTATACAGATTAATAATAAGCTGGATGATTTGCAATTAAAGCGATGGTGATTGAAATGAGAAGTAATAGAAGGTTGCATTGAAAGCCGCCGTTCACGTGTAGATGGCTCTAGGTGCATATGCTGTCGGCAGTAACAAATGTCACTTATATCATTTTGAAGTCTTAACATCTCCCACTAAAATTCAATCATCATACGCCATCCTTTGTTTGCACAAGTGCGTTGTATAACCGAATTATAATGGAAAGCGATAAGTTGTTTTTTTTTTATCTGTACTTCTACACTACTTTGATTTGAAAAAAAGTTCAGCTGAAACTTGCAAAAACTTAAGGTGAATCCACTTTATCGGAAAGAGTGTGTGGAGGTTGGTTTCAACGATTCATAAGTCGTGATTGTAACGTTGACGATAAACAACGTTCAGTCTAAGGTCAATTTAAAAAGGTCAAAGATAAATAATTTCAAGGTCTATTGGAAGAAAACTCTACTCAGACACACAACAAATTGGCTAAACAGGTCTAAGTCGATAAATCAACCATTTCACGGCGTTTACAGGCCTTGGAAAAGACCCAGAGAGAAATGAAATGGCTTCCACATGAATTTGCCGAAAATTCTATTGCTAATCGTTTAAACATCTCGATTTCATTGCTTGCAAGGCATACAAAGAAGAGTTTCTTGTGACGTATCACGACCGTCCATGAAAAATTAATCTATTTCGACAATCCTAAACTCACAAAATTATGGATTGATCCTGACCAACCATCAACGTCGACACGAAAACGAAACAATCTCGGTCACCAAGCAATTCTCTCATTCTGGTGGGATATATATATATATATATAAATATATATATATATATATATATATATATATATATATATATATATATATATAATTATATATATATATATATATATATATATATATATATATATATATATATATATATATATAATTATATATATATACAAATATATATATATATATATACACACAAATATTTATATATATATATATATATGGAAATATATATATATATATACATATATATATATATATATATATATATATATATATATATATATATATATATATATATATATATATTATGAACCGCCAATTTCGAGAAGATGAATATGTGTATTTGTATAAAATTATTTTTAATACAGAGGTTCACTTCACTCCGAAAATTTTTGACATGTCAAGTTTTGCTCGTCTTCAACTTTTCTTAAGTAACGAGAAAAATACAAATTGTATATAAAAACCGCCTACATATTTTTGTTTATAAGCAGTGTTATTTTTTAAGGTGCTCAGTGAAAGGATGTATATTAATTTTTTTAATTATTATAAATAGTGATAAGGTAATTACATCGTTGAAAAATGCAGCTTCTCAATTGAAACATTTCACTTAACTAGAATGGGTCGTACTAAGCATTACAGCGAAGAGAAACGTTTTCTTCAAAGTTCATATTTAAATTAATTATCCATTTATTTACTTTGAAAATCTCATTATTACCTTGGAATTTTCTGTTTTAAAGTTAATTTACTGTACCTGGAAATATATATATATATAAATACCTTGATTCTCGATATCCATTATGTGCGGTTGGACGATGGCCATCAATTGAATATTCTCTGTGTTTAATCTCATACCTGAGTTTTACTATTCACTTATTTTTATATTTGTATGTTTAGAAAACAGCCTAAAATAAAAATAATATAATTAAGTAAAAAAATGCCTATTACAAAGAAACGGAAAAAAATTCTTAAGTTAAACATGCATAAACCCTCACTTAAACTCGGAATTCTCGAGGAAGATATGAATGGAAATGTCGAATTGACACATTCGTCATTAAGTCGACAGAAAAGTTTGTCTAGATTTACTCTACTGTTTTTATATTATTAAATGGAACCGTAGACAAAGTCTCTACTCTCTCTCTCTCTCTCTCTCTCTCTCTCTCTATATATATATATATATATATATATATTTATATATATATATATATATATATATATATATATATATATATATATATATGTTGGGTCATCCAATAAGTAATGCGGTATTTTCATGTAAGTGAAAGCATATGATTAGATGCTTGCATGACGATTTATTAGTTTTATCGTGAAAGATTAACAATGATCATGCAAGTTTACAAGAAAAATTATGTCATCATGTAAGTGTCAGAAGAATAAATTAGAGAGATACTTTGGTTTGGAAGTTTCGTCACGGCAACAACGCTACAACTGCAGTGAAAAAATTGTGGGAAATTTATGGTTTTGATGTTCTTAGTCTTAGCGAAGGTCAAAGATGGTTTCGACGATTTCGGTCTAGGATCTACAGCTTCGAAGATAAAAAAACTTCAGGAGATACTTAAGAGTTTGATGATGAGTTCCTGATAATATTAGTGGGACAAAGTTCCAGTTCAACGGTAGAATAATTAGCCATGAAACTGCAACCAACACATTCAACTATTCATCGGCACTTTAAAATTATTGGTAAAGTTTTTAAACGGGGAGTCAATGGGTTTCGCATGAGTTAATTTAAAATGTGCGGACATTTTGCAATTCTCATCTATGCTGATTGCGAAATGATCCGTTTCTGAATAGAATTGTTACTAGTGAGGAAAAATTGATAGTTTATCACAATTTCAAACTTCAACGACAATACGTTGATCGTAACGACACACCATCTTCAGCTGCGAAGGGGGGCTTCATCCGAAAAATATTAAGTTATCTGTTTGGTGGGATACGGAAGAAATTATCCATTACGAGATATTACCAGATAATCTAACCATGACAAAGAAGTTGAATTGTGAACAACTGGTACGACTTAGTCTTAACCAGAGACAAAAACGGTTTCAAAGATTTCGGTCTAATATCTACAGATTTGTAGATGAGGACAGTTTAGGACGTTCTCGTGAGTTTGATGACGAGATCCAACGAACACCAGTGAAACAAATTCCTAGTTCAATGGTAGAAGAATTACTCAAGAAGCTCAAATCAATGCATTCAAATATTCATCGGCACTTGAAAATGATTGATAAGTTTTATAATCTGTGAGTCAGTGGGTTTCGCACGAGTCAATTTAAAATGTGTGTAAATTTTGTACTTTCATCTATTCCGATTGAAAAATTATCCGTTTCTGAATAGAATTGGTACTAATGATAAAAAATTGATTGATTATAAAATATTGAAATTTAAAGACAATGGGCTGACCGCAACAAAACACCATCTTCAACTATGAAACGAGGGCTTCATCCAAAAAGGTTGCGTTGTCTGTTTGGAAGAATATGGAAGAAATTATCCTTTACGAAATATTACCAGAGAATCGAACCATTACAAATAAGTTGTACTGTGAACAACTGATATGGGTAAAACAATCCATTGATGAAAAACGACCAGCATTATCCAACAGATGAATAGTAATTGTGCACCATGACAACGCCCGACCTCACACGGTACGCGAAACCCTCCAAAAACTGAAGCAATTTGAATGGAAAGTTATGACTCACTCGCCATATTCCCTCGAGCTAGCATCATCGGATTAACATCTGTTCGAATGTCTCCAAAATCACATGAATGGAAAACGGTTTGATACAGAGAGTGATGTCTGAAGAGTGCTCGAATCTTTCTTTCATATAAGGCCAAAATTTTTAACGTCAGAGATTTAAAATTTAAAATTAAGATAGGAACAAGTTGTAAATCATAACGGGAAATATATTGTTAATCAAAATCAAAAAGTCATTTTTTTTCACTGTTGCCAATCTTATTTTAAAAAACCTTATTAGTTAGTGGATGGCAATGTATGTATATATATATATATATATATACATATATATATATATAGAGAGAGAGAGAGAGAGAGTTGTGTGATCAGATTTTGGTGCCTGTAACAACAGACATTTACAAATAGGGCCTTTATTCTACATTAAGATGACTAATTACTTAAATTAAATAACAAAGATTTCATTTTGTATATTTATTTAATGGATTCAGCAATTTTAACACCAACAGGAAACAGCTTCAATACTACACTAATAAATAATTACATATGTATAAAATAATTATATAATAATAATCCTGCAGTTGTTGATAATGACAAAATTGCGATATTTTTTGAAAATAATCAACGTTAGACGACACAGGACATTGCAGAAATACTACAGGTTTCTCCTAAGAGTGTTGTGAGACGTACGGTAAACTTTGATTTATGAAGTGCTAAGATGTTTGAGTAGATGTTGATATAGTAATTGAAAGAAATTTAACGGAACACATCTATCAGTGATTCTGTCCTGAAAAGAAACCAAACGACCCGTTTCTGAAACGATTAATCGCAGGCGATGAAGAATGAATCATCTACAAAGATATGAATCGAAGAAGGTCTTGAGGAAAACGAAATGAGCCTCTGTTATCCACTTCAAAAGCGGGTCTTCATCCAAAGAAGGTGATGTTTTGTATGTGGTGGGATTGGAAGAGTGCTGCGAATAATGAGCTTCTCCCAAATAATCAGACGATGAATTCGGACAAGTATTGTCCTCAATTGGACCAATTAAAGAAGGCGACGGATTAAAAGTGTCCACAATTGGTAATCGGAAGGAGTATAATTTTCCACTCTGACAATCCTGGAACTCACGTCTCTTTTCAGACCAAGAAGAAATTGACGTAGTTTGACTGGAACGTCCTACCTCATCCGCCATATTTATCTGATTTTCCACCATCAGATAATCATTTGTTTCGGTTCTTACAAAATTCTCTTAATAGAAAACATTTCACTTTCCTGGACCCTGTAGAAACCACGTAGATCAGTTTATCGTCTCGAACATTCCAAGTTCTGGGAGGAAGGAATTAAAAACTATGTGAAAGATGGTGATGGTTGGTGAATCAAAATGTTATGTATGTATTGGAATAAATATGTGTACAGTTAAGTAAACACTTCGTTTGAATTTTACCTTAAAAACAGTACGAAATGTTATCATAACCCTATATATATATATATATATATATATATATATATATATATAAATATCATCATCGTCATCGTCAGCCCCTGTCAATCCACTGCTGGATAAAGGCCTCTTCCATGATTTTCCATTTTGTTCGATTCAGTGCCTCTCTTTTCCACAGTTTTCCAAGAAAGTTTTTAATATTCTTATCCCATCTGTTCATTGGTCTCTTTCTCGGTCTTTTCATATTCCTTGGTTCCCAATCAATCATTTCTCTTGTCCATCGGTTGTCTTCTCTTCTTGCGATATGTCCTGCCCATTTCCATTTCGGACTCTTTACTCTTCTTATTATATCTGTGACTCCTGTTTGTATATTTTCGTATTGTGTATTTTCGTATGCATTCTATTCTCTTTCTATCTCTTCTTGTTATTCCCAACATGCATCGTTCCATACTTCGTTGTGTTGTTTGGAGTCTTT
>CM068319.1:1939789-1944789 GCA_034766995.1 Acanthacorydalis orientalis | reverse complement strand
AATCTTTAAATAAATTTGCATAATCACCCAATGAATTTTATTGAATTTACAATAAAAATTGTTTTATCAGTTTAACTCGGACTCCCTGACAAGATTAAATCCTGCATACGCTACTGTATATATATATATATATATATATATATATATATATATATATATATAAATGTATATGTATGTATGTATGTATATATATATATATATGTATATATATGTATGTATGTATATATATATATATATCTATGTATATATATATATGTATGTATATGTATATATATATATATATATATATATGTATATATATATATATATGTATATATAATTTATATATATATAATTAAATATATATATATATATACATATATATATATATATATATATATATAATAATTTATTAATAAAAAGAATTTAATATTTCATCACAATTTGTTTTTTTTACTATTTCATCAATTGTAAATACAACTGTAGGAATTCGGGTCTCAGATGCTATATGTATGTGTACAACAAGAAATAAAAGAAAAAAATTAACCAACTAATATACAAATAAATCAAAATTGTGTATGTATTTGAAATGTCACAAAATTATAGAACACTTTTTTTCACAAGATTTATCTTATCGCATCTTCATAAGATAACGGTCTTGTTATGTCTGCTTCAATAGATAGGACAGTATTTTTTTAATTTTCATTCATTATGGGGCCACTCAAAAAGCGGTGTACTGAAGCTAAAGCGGTGTCTTGTTCCATTAGTATACATATAGATCTATCCCTGGTACTGTATATTAAAACATATTAAGATATGCGATAAAAACAAACGTCGTCATCAAATATAATGTTATTATTAACTAATTTTAAAACGGATGTATATGATCCCCCTTCTCTTACACGTTCTAGAACGTATTGCAAGTATGTACACATGATATATGTAAAGATTAAATGTATGACAAAGAATGAGAGAGAGAGAGCGTTTTGTAATAGACGTTTGTATATATAAATGATATTAGTCACTTTTGCGATTATAATCTGTCTGAAACTGATTATCTACACTGGATGAAATGTAAATAGAAAAACGTACTGACCTCTTAAATGTAACAATATTTCCGTTATGCACAATCCTCAGATATTTAAATGTGACTATATTTGAAACGTTTCATTATTTAATACAGATTATGTTTACTATTTGCTGTTAGATACAACACTGGAAAAACGTTGACAAATTCATTTGTAGTTACACCCAGTTATTATTCAGAAAAAATATAATGTAAAGTTAATAATTTGTTCGCGTTTCACATCACAGGTTGTTTATATTTAACGGATTACTATAGACCACAGTGTAACCATAAAAATATAATGATAATTATTGTTTTATTTTTGAGTTATTTAGTTTATTATGTACTTATATATATATATATATATATATATATTTCTATATATATATATATATATATATATTTCTATATATATATATATATATATATATATATATATATATATATATATATGTGTGTGTGTGATTTTTGTAAGTGTATCCTTTTCACTGTGATATAAATTTATCATGCATTGAATTGTTTTATCTTATAATTTTTTTTATATAGAATGAAAAAATTTAGTATACTTATGAAAAGAAACTCTATAATAGGAAATATTATATTTTATTTAAATGATAATTTTATTTGGAATAAAATATTTGTGAGCTAATAATTTCGGAGTACTGCATAATATTTGATCAATTAATGTATAAAAAATTATGTATGTATGTGTGTGTATATATATATATATATATATATATATATATATGTGTGTGTGTATATATATATATGTGTGTGTATATATATATGTGCATATATATATATATATATATATATATATATATATATATATATATATATATATATGTATATTTACTCAATCGGATTTAAATCAGGAGATTATGATGGTGTGTTAAGGGTGTGGGGGGTATTAAGCAAAATCCATTCCTTTATTATGTAGGCTATGAGCTGGGGGTCATTGTGATGTTGAAAGTAGAAGTCACATTCAAAATCGAGCTTTTCAGCTCTTTTTTCGTGTTATTTTTCAAAATATTTATATAAACCATCTTTTCTATTATCCCATCGATGAAAATAAGCTCTCGCTCACCCAGATATTGCTATACAACCCCACGCCATTACTCCACCAACTCCTTGTTTTACAGTTGGTAACAAATTCTCTATATTAAATTCTATATTATTCCAATAGACAACTCTGATCTTCCTATCCAGTATATCTCAAAAATGCTCAATCGAATTTAAATCAGGAGAGTGTGGAAGTTTATTAAGGGTAATGGGGGATATGTTATAGAACATCTATTCCTTTACTACGTGGGCTGTGTGCTTGGGCTCATCAGTGTCATGCTGAAAGTATAAATCACTTTTTAGACAGCAGCTTTTCAGCGCTTTTTTAGACTATTTTTCAGAATAATTATATAAACCATCTTATCCATTATCTCGTCGATGAAAACAAGCTCTCCCATACCAGATGCTCCCACACAAACCCACACCATTACTCCACCAGCCCCATGTTTCACAGTGGGTAACAAATTTTCTGCATTCAATTCTATATTACGTTTTCGCTAGACAGATATTCGACCATCGCAGGGAAAAATATTAAATTCACTTTCATCAGAAAAGATTACTCTTTTCTAAATATCTATATTTTTGATTCTGTGGGTTTTTACAATGTTACTTCTTTTCCCCTTATTGATATTATTAATATACGGGTATAAAAAAATACTCAAGCATTATAAACAGCGGCATGCAAGTTATTTTGCCTGCTTATAGGGATAAACTTTATTTAAATCTATTTTTACTGTGCTGCTACTTCTGACGAAAAGATTTATTGCTCTATTTTAATTATTTCTGTAACAGAATATTCTTCTTTATTTGAAAATTTCCACGGAATATCATTTCTTGTTATGTTTTCCGTGTTTTCTTTGCCTTCAAATCGATTAATATACTTTGATCTTTAAATCGGCTTTCATTTATTATTTTCCCAATAAAATCATTTGATTTTCTTGTTGGATGCAAATCTTTAGATTTCCTTTTGCATCCTTTTTGCATGAAAATAATTTTTCGTTCAGATAATGTAGTTTTTTTTAATACTCTGATTTAAGGTTTAATTGTATTGGCACTTCACTATACAATTTGAAAAAATTGCCTGGCCTCAGCTACAATATGACACAAATAATGATTTATCGAGGATTTCTGTACTTATAAAATTAATTGTACGGTTGTGAAATTCATTGTAGTGAAGTTAGTAAATTAAAACACAGGGCTGTGCCAATTTTTCGTGACAAAAACAAAATCGTTTTTGATAGTGAGTTTTTCTGAACTTTTTATAAAATATTATTAATGTTTTTATGTTATTAAATAAATAATAAATAAATAAAAAAAAATGTGTAAATTTATTCCAAAACATTGTCATTTTTTTAAATTAGATCTTTCAATTACAAAAATGTTTACTGTGCCAATACATTCTCCGGCAGTGTATATATACTTATATATTTACGTATATGTATATATATATATATATATATATATACATATATATATATACAGTGTTTTCAAATAAAAAAACAATTTTTCCATTAGAAATGAAACACAGAATTTGGGCAGAAATTTCAACTTTCATTACTGTAAATAATAATTAATGGTATTCCATTTATAAATGAAAAAAATTATCATGTAAATGACTGCCGCTTTCTTACAAGTAAAATTTTCGATAACATCTCTACACAACTGGGACCCTCTCTCACCAGTTACTCCTCGGATTTCATCTTTTAGGTCGGAAATAGTTTTAGGATTATAGGCGTACACCTCTCCGTTAACATGACATCAATGAAACCAGTCAAACGGTGTTAAATCGCAGGATCTTTGTGGCCAATTAATGTTGCCATTTCTGAAAATAAGGCGAATAAGAAATTTCATCTTCAATAAATCAATTGTTTCACCAGCTATACGGTTTGTTTTCACCATCCTGCTGGAACTACATGTCCTCCAATTCGATTCGATTCGAATTCTGTAAACAAAAAATCGAATATCCTGTTTCGGTGTTTTCTTCATTCGCAGTAATCTCTTTACTAGTCCGATTCTCAAAAAAAGTAAGGATCATTGACTCCACCGAACCACTGATTGATCGTTTGCACGTTTTCGACAACGTGGTGCAATTAGTAACTGTCCAATTCGGAAGACATCGTTCGAATCTAACTGAGTAAAATATTCAACGTGTACAGAAGAGCTTTGAGTAAAGTCTTGAAATGTTAACCAGAAGATGTTCATCAAGTCAACTTGGAATATCTATGAGGACACTACAAATGATTTTGGCCGCATTAAAAATGTTCCCATACAAAGTGCATGTTGTGCAAGACAGCTAATCCAACAGATTGTCAGCATTCCCTGATTATGTAATTCGTTTTCGTTAACGAGCAGAACTAAATAATGAATTTATTCACATTTTGATTTTGAGTAATGATGAAGTTTATTCCACTTAAATGGCTTCTTAAAAAATAGAGGCTACAGAGATTTCAAGACCACTCCATCAGTGAACATTACACTCACTTAAGAGTAATATTTACTGCGGAATCATAACCGAAAGGAATATAGGCTCTTGTTTCTTCGAAAATGAAAACGATGGTGCTGTATTGATAAATGGTACTCAATGCCGTACGACCATAGAAAATTTCAGAAAGTCCACTGTTAAGAATCGTCCACGGATGTGGTTCCAACAAAATGGAGCATTTCCGCATACAGAAAAACTGGTTACGGAACTTTGGCGGGACATTTTATTGGCGAACGCATAATTTTAAGCAACAAAGATTTTAATGGCCTGCGCGGTAGCCTGATTCAATCATGCCCGTTTTTTTTTCTTCGCAGGCACTTTAAAGAACGTGTATACGTCAGTAAATCGAAAACGATTCTCCATCATAAAAAGAACAACATACGAGAAGAAATTTGAGCGTTACGTTCAGAC